>JAFHAW010000029.1:0-270606 GCA_019022515.1 Quercus aquifolioides
AGAAATAGAAGAAATGTTGAAAAGGTTTTTATCTATCTTTATTTAGCAGGAGATGAAATTGTTTTTGAAAGGGGGAGATGAAATTGTTTTGTTATTTTTTGTTATTGCATATTTGTTATGTATTGTTTATCTGTCTTTATTTCCACACATGCGGTGATGTGCTCTTTTGAGTGTTTCAAGAAAGATAGGTATATTTTGATCAAGACCTTCTGCCTTTTATTGCAACTTCTAGGTTAGGAGTCTTAGATTGAGATTTGTGATGTAATTGGGCATATTATTGTAATAGGGTTGTTCTTGTATTTGAGCATTTCATATTGTATGCAAGTTTTGTCATGGATTGCCAAAGGGAGAGATTGTTAGGTTCTAAAAGTTTAAAACAATTGGCAAACCGTGAACATAAACTTGTCTAGATATAGCTCTTAGAGTTAATGAAGTCATATTAGACAATGCTCAAAGTGCTGCAAGTCAAAATTCAAAGAACATACAGGTTGCAGGTTCAGAAAGTCAAAATCAGACTGGTTCGATCAATCAGGAGAATTTTTCAATCGATCAGGAGAATTTTTCGATTGATCGAAAGTTGTAGATCAACAAAAATCAACAAATGAAGAAAGCCCATAACCTATCTGTCTGAAGCCTAAATCGCGATTTGTTTTTTGCAGTATTTAAAGGACATTATAACCTAACCCTAGATGAGTTTTTTTTTTTAGGGTTTCAGGGAGAGAATAGTGCATCTTATGCCTCCAATTGTAGATCTAGAGTTTTGTACCCAAAACTTCTCAAATCTTCTACCAGAAATATTCTGTGAAGAAGCTCAAGATTCAGTGTTGTAGAAGTTGCTGCTACAAGATCAACTATTGATGGTAATCTGAAACCTTTGAGTGAGATTTCAAAGTCATAAGTGTGGGAGTTTGTGTGCTGCAAATCCAATAGAGAAGAGTTCGTGGATTCAGAACTTGCACGTGATCGTGTTAATAAGTTACTACTGGAAGTAGTAATAGATTTAGGGTTAAATCTTTTGTAAAAACTTTAATTTTTTATTAGTGGATTTGTTTACCTTGAGGATAGTTAGGTTAAATCTTCACCAGGTTTTTTACCTTGAAACTGTTGGTTTCATTGGTTTTTTTGGGTGATTATATCTTTGTATTTTTACTTTTCCGTTTGTGTATGATATGATCTTTCACTGTTTAACCTAGATCTCATAATTAACTTAAGTAACTACTTGGCTAATTCACTAGATTTAAACAATCTGTTTTAAGGGGTCTAAACAAACAAACAATATGTGCTGGTAGAATTAGATGCAATATAGATGGTTATAGGGGAGGCAATGATTCAAGCAGGAAAGGTGGGGTTTCAAAAATTGATTTTGCTATTCACTTTAACCAAAATTAAGAGCCTACATACAAGTGGAGTGTCCGATTCTTTGGAATATGCAACTACACTATAGGACTCTTAGACTGTAAGAGCCACTGAGAATGAAGAAATATAAAGGCCAAAAGAAGAAAGGACATAAAAAAGTAACTTCTAATAGTGGTAACTGAGAAAATATAACAGTAATTTCAAAGAGTTGTGACTGAAAAAGTATTTTTAGCTTGATTGTCATTCACATTCATAATTAGACTTGCTTTAAAAATATCACTTTAGTTTCAAAAATAAAATAAAAAATAAAAAACCTGCTTAAAATAAGAAAAAAAGAAGTCAATAAGTGAATATTAATATTCCAATGACCATTCAAGCTTAAAAGTTATACTTCTATATACTTCAGCAGTTAGAAATGAATCGGATAACTCATTGCTCTGAGGCACCCATACTTCCCTATATCTCATGCCAGACAGCCAGAGTGATTAATTAATTTCACAGCCTTTAAGTAATGACGCCAACATTTGGTGTTGAAGCCACTGCAGCAGTTTGGCTTTTCTTCTCTGCCCATTAAGGTCTCGTACAAGGGCTACAATATAAATCAAAAGAAATTCAATAGTCAGCATGATACTCATAAACCGAACAAAAATTTCTCACATATAAATAATTAACAGTTTTCTTTTCATTACAAAATGTATACCTTTATGAATTTGCTCTCAGGATTCGAATGTGCTGATAATATCTTTGGATGACAACTCCATAACAGGCCATCTATAAGAGCAGTGTAATCTTCTAATATTGGAACATTAGACAACATCAAATGCTTAATATTTGGTCTTGGAGGAATGCTTTCTTCATTTAAGTCCACCTCATATCTGATTAACTGTGTATCAAAACAGTAAACTTGGAGTTTATTTGTTAAATTTGAAAAATAGGAAGGGGAAAATATGGTATCAGAGTGCGTAGCTTACTAATGATCACTAAAATTGAGAAAGTATATATATGTGTGTGTGTGTGTGTGTGTGTGTGTGTGTTTCCATTTAATTGTGTAATTACCGTTGGAAGTGGAATGTCAGTACACCAAAAGTTTAGAACTTGATTCTGCTGAAAGTTTCCAACATATCGTCTCAACCAAAGTAACCATCGCATGGTTATTTGATAGTTATTGAACAAATTGTGTTCAGTTTCTTGTAGGTTTGAAGAATTGACAAGAAATATCGATGGTGTTGACGTGCCACTATATTTGAAGGAACGCAGATTTTCACAATTGATCTTAACAGTTGGTGAAGAATCAGAGGAATGATGCAACTGTAACCTCTTAAGTCGATGAATTGAAACATCAATGTCTTTGGAGTTGAACAACACTGCTAAGTCTTCGAGAAGAGGAAATTTAAAATTAAGCTATTGAAAGAATTTCTTTGCAAGTCTGAACCCTTTAATTTCCAGCTCTTTTACATTATTACATGCAATCAAATTCAAATCCAATTTGGCACGGATCCAGCCTTCACAGTAGAGAGTTCTAAGTGCAGGTGCTTCAATCCTAATCTTTTGAACATTTCTTAAATATGCCTTTTTAAGCTTGGGAACATTGACAAGTTGAAGAGAGCTTTTGCACCTTCCAATGTAACTTCTTGGGGACGTGTCCACAGTAAGTGCCTCCAGTGAAGGACAGCAAGATAGGAGCTTCTGTACTCCTTTCCATTCACTTGGATAAACATCCATTTCCTCTATAGACAGTTCTCGCAAAACAGTAAACTTTTCATTGTTGTCGCGGAATAAGGAATCCACCAGCTTACAACCTCTTAACTTCAATACGGATAATGCTTCAGCACCAAAAATAGTCCTAGGCAAAGTATAGCTTTTGTTACTTTCTTGGCCTTCAATTCCAAGGTCTAGCTTTTTAATGTGATTTTTCATGAGTAATTGCATCCAATTATCGATACAAGATGCATCTATAGTATCACGAACTTTCATTCTCAACTTGAATTCTCTGACAAGTATCTTCTGCTCCTTGAGTATTACTAGAGCTTCATCAACTCTATTCACAAACTCCTCAGTTTCATAATGTTGACGAGACAAACAAAATAGAACGCAACTGAAATCACACATAGGGAGCGAAATCCATGCTCGTCGCCATGTCTTTGACAAGACACTAGTACGAGCTGTGTCTTTTGAAGGCATGAAGAAGAGGATGTGTTGAATGATGTGTTTAGGCAGCTGTGATATAAGATCGAATGCGTCAATACTAACTGGAGAGTAATCGAGCTTGCGGGCCCTCTGCTTCCTTTGAATAATCATCTTCCTGGATTGGAAAACATGTCTTCACTCACTGCGGCGCTCTATCAGAGTGAGGAAAACCCTAGGCCTGATAACATCTCCTCGTGTTTTTTAAGGAAAACATTTAGAGTTTAAATCTTCCGATAAAACTTTTGTTCTATTAAGGAGAAAGAGAGAGAAAGTGTTCTTTGTAGCATAGGCTGAGTATTCTTCGGAGAATTCGGTGTCTGGATTAGATTAGGAGTGTTCTTTTTTGGGAGAATCTAGATTAGGATTATCACGAGTCTACTACGTGAATTATGAGGAAATTAACAATGTTACTTCCGTAACTAAAGTAACCTCAGAAATTCTAATTACCTTGGAATCGAAGAAGAATCAATATTGTGATTGCATTCTTCAAACCAACAAAACCCAGGTTGAAAGTAGGTGTAGGAGGGCTCAACCTAATTATTAACACAGATAACAATTTTAGATGAATCGTATATTAATTACAAATTACTTTTTTTTTTTTTCATTTTTTTAATATAAATAATTAACTAGTCATTAATTCGTGCATCGCATAGGATAGACTAAAAAGCCTTAATTGCTTTAGATTCAACTGCATTATAAAATGATAATCTTCGTACGGTAATAAAAAAAAATGATAATCTTCTTACTAATGCAATACTTTACAATTTTTTTCAACAAAATTCACATAACAGCTCTTTGAGTGTGACTTTGCTCTGCTAATAGGGAAAAATATAATTTCTAAAACCAAAACCAATCTACAAAAATCAGTAAAACCCAATTAAACGTATTTGTTTTAAGTATTTCTTCAACACTTTGAAGGGAATTGAGAAACCAAAGAAAAAAAAATCAGAAGTATTGAAAAACTAAAGAAAACAGTAATCAGTCATTAAACCAAAAAAATTGAAAACCAAGTTCAAAAGAAATTGTTTTTCTTTTTTAATAATTCTAAAGTTACGAATCCATCAATCTGCTAAAACTAACCTGATCCAACCCAAAAATTCACTAGGTCTGGTTAGTTTTTAAGAGTTAGTAGGTTGGGTTGGATTGTAAAATTATTTATTTTTTTATAGTGGGTCGGGTTAGGTGCGGATCAACAGATTCACAAATTCGCCTAACCTAACTCGACTTGCCTATATTTAATATATATTGAAAAAATATATTATATAATTTTATTATTTACTTTTTTGTTTGTCAATTGAGTTGGAATATCTAGAACTATATAATATCCTACTAATTACAGAATAAACCAATGACACTGGGTTCTAACGTTTTCTCACTGTATACCACCACTTACCATGCAACTAACAACTTTTGAGTGTGACTTTGCTTTAATAATAAAAAATCTATTCCCTAAGCCAAAATCAATCTGCAAAATTTAGTAAAACCCAATCAAATGCATTCAGTACAAGCATTTCTTCAAACACTTTGAAGGGAATTGAGAAAGGAAAAAAAAAAAAAAAAATCAATCATTAAATCAAAGAATAAAAAAACATTGAGGCCATAAGAAATAGCATTGGTTTTATTTTTTGGGGCTCTAAAGTTCTCGACATCAAAATAAACCAATGCCATTGGGTTATAAAGACTTCTCATTATGTATCACTGCCGTTTCTTGAAGAAAGATCCTATAAAAATTAGAAATTGTCAACAACATTAAATAGAAGATACATATATTTCATCAAATAATGGTCGAAGTTGGAACATACTTTTGGGTCTAAGGATTTATAATAAACATAGTAAAACGTCCATGCTTTGAAATTTGCCAACTCATTATCAGCATCTTCTGCAATATTAATAAAAGAAAAGAAAATCCACATGGATCATGCTTCAAACAATTGTAAATATGAATCTCAAACCGACATATATTATACTGCTCAAAACCTGACATTTATCAAAATTAATCATCTACCATGGTAAATTGAAGAAGACTATACTATATACAAATTAGTTTTGACACAACTATAGCAAGACATCTTTTGCAGCATTGAGATCCCAAATAGAAAAGATACATAAATTTAATCTAGAAAAATATTAAAATTGAAATTCATTATGAAAATTTAGAAATATGGTCATGTTATATGTTTAGTATGTTGAGAAAAGGTTTTATTAGTACAGACTATTTTAGCTAATATTATTCTGTGGTTAATTCTCCAGTAGGGTAGGCTGCAGAATTGGAAGAGTTTTTCAAAATATTTCACTCTTTACGAAATTCCTTGTGTTTGTTTTATGCTTTTTTTTTTTTTTTTCTATTTTTGGATTGTGGTGATATTTTTGTTATCAACCAAATTGTTGAATCTAAACTTAAGCAACTGTTGATTAATTATGAGTTTGGAATGTAGGGGTTAATTTTAGAATTTAGGACAACATTTCTAGTGCTTTCTCCCATTTCTTTCAAAAAAAATTTTCCCCTTGAAAGAAAACTAGGAAATTTACTGGAAAATAGAACTAATAATCGTTGGCTAAAAGAACATCATAAAGGTGGGAAGGAACATCCTCCATCCACACCGATAAATCTCTAACATATCTTGTATGCTTAGCCAGGTTGTGAGCTACGGAATTGCCAAGTCTACGAGTAAATAAATAAATAAATAAAGAAGAAAAAAAAGAAACACTACTAAATGATGCAAACCTTAAATGACATATTGCTTTTTTTTTTTTGATGTATTTATTTGGTTCTCTCAAATAATATACATTTTAATCTATCAAATATAAATATAAATTTTGTATTTTATCAAACCCCATACTCCGCTGTGTAGCCATTACTTAATCAGTATACAGTAGGTAAGGGAAAAGAGTGGAGAAACTTTCAACTCAACCAAAACGGGTAAATGAATGAGATGTGCTCTCGTGCCTAGTGCATGTGGAAGTAGTTGAGAGTCTTGCAGGCTTAGCCATTGCAAGAGTGAAGTGGTCCTCATCAGCGTAGGACCATCTGAGGGTGTGGGGCTATGGCGGAAGAGTTAGAAGAGCTGTGGAAAAAGCTGTCATTTACAGAAGTGGAGGACGAGAGTATCTCGTTGGGAAGTAGAACAACAGAGGCAGCAAGGAATTTAGGAAAAAATTGCCTGGTGATGAAGGTGCTCTCTCACAAGAGCATAAATATTGATGCCCTTAGGAAGAACCTTAGAATGATCTAGAAACCACAGAAGAGCATCCAGATAAATGAAGTGGAGGATGAGCTCTACCTAGTGGAGTTTGGGGATGGGCGGGATAAAAAGAGAATAATGGAGATGTGCCCATGGACATAT
Source organism: Quercus aquifolioides (assembly GCA_019022515.1). Lineage (NCBI taxonomy): Eukaryota > Viridiplantae > Streptophyta > Magnoliopsida > Fagales > Fagaceae > Quercus > Quercus aquifolioides. The sequence goes on from JAFHAW010000029.1 coordinate 6,888, forward strand.
GAGAAGTACCTGATACTGTTGAGGGAGTTCGAGGGCGAACAAGTCCCAAAGGATATTTCACTATGGCAGTCTCCTTTTTGGGTGCAGATACACAACCTTCCTCTGAAGAGTAGAACCAGAGAAACGGGTAAAGCTATAGGAGCAACGTTGGGGGAGGTCTTGGATGTTGATGTTGCAAAGTCTGGGGTACAGTGGGGTAAATCCTTGAGGGTGAGAATGCAGATCGATGTCACAAAGAAGATTGTGAGGGGGAAAAGGATTGTAACAGAAGGAGGGGAGCAGAGGTGGATAACTTTCAAATACGAGAGGCTTCCAAATTTTTGTTACCACTGTGGGTTACTCAGTCATGGTCTAAAGGACTGTGAAGAAAGGAATGGTGTTGAAGATCCATTGGACCTGAGTAAGCTCCAGTACGGGGCATGGCTGCATGGCGAAGCACCGAGGAGAGGTGGAGGAGATTTCACGAAGGTGGGACATGAGGAAGGTCGAGCCAATCGGGGATGGGCGGCGAGTAAACCAGAGGGAAGCAAGACGATGGTAATACACGCGCCGAAGGAAGGGAGTGGAGTGGGAACTGAACCGGAGTCAATGCAGGCGCCCCTAGGGGCGTGTGTCACTGAGAATGAGACAAGAAAAGAAGGTCTAAGAGGTCAGGCTACAGGATGTGAGCATGAAACGGGCAAAGGCAGTTGCATTGGTGAGAAAGCAAAAGGAATCACTGCTACTTCAGGTAAGGAAGGCAAGAGGGGGCTTGGGGCTCAAAATGAGGCTACAGAGGTGATGCAGTGGGAGACAGGGACGCTTCATGGGGAGGCCAACGTTTTTGAATTTCAGATGGCACCAACCAAGGAAGGGATTCAGAATATTAAAGCCCAAAAGGTTAAGGAACATGGGTCTGGCCCAATGGCCCTCTGTTATAAGGATAATATAGGCTGGGTTATGGAGCATTTGGGCCCAAAGAGTGGCCACTGGAAGAGAATAAAACGTGAGGCCTGTGAAGCAAAACCAAAGGAGAATACGGGCCTGGGAACAAGAAAAAGAGCAGGTATCACTCCCATTGATGAATTGGATACAAACATCATTGACCTGAAACGCAAAAAACCACTTAAGCAGAACAAAACCCTTAGGAGAAAATCTTCAACGGATGGCAATGAGGCGGTGGCTGCAGAGCAGCACCGCCGAGCCAAATGAGTGTGTTGGCTTGGAATTGTCGGGGTTTAGGGTCACCCCCGGCAGTCCGGACTCTCACCGACGAGGTGAAGTCAAAAAATCCTACTTTGGTTTTCTTATCTGAGACCAAAGCAAGTGTAAATCGGAAGAAAGGTTTTCAAAGGAAATTGGAGCTCACACAAGGTATTTCAGTGCCGTGTGACGGACGGAGTGGTGGTTTAGCGATGATTTGGCGTGAGGGAGTGGACGTCAGATTCATGAGCTGCTCACATTCACATATTGATGTGGTGGTGCACGGTGAGGGAGGTGTGTGTCCGTGGAGAGCAACGGGGTTTTATGGACACCCTGATGCTAGCAAGAGACACACTTCATAGGAGCTGTTAGAGACCTTGAAAACTCAGAGCACTCTGCCATGGGTGGTTTTCAGTGACTTCAACGAAATTGTGCACTCGGAGGAGAAGCTGGGTTGGCTGGATCGGGATGCTGATCAGATGCGGAATTTCAGAGAGTGTTTAAAGTAGGTGTGGTTTGCTTGATCTGGGTTTTGTGGGGCAGAATTTTACGTGGTGTAATGAGAGATTTGGGGAGCAACGGACAATGGTGAGGCTGGATTGGGTTGTGGCGGATGAAAGGTGGATTGAACAATTCTCTGAAGCACAGGTTCGGCACATTTCGATGTCGACATCTGACCATTGCTAACTTGCCCTGTTCCTAAAAAGGAAAAAACCCACTAAACCGATGAAGAAGAGGTTCTTTTTTGAGGTGATGTGGGTAAGGGATTGGGGTTGCAGAGAGGTGATTGAATCGGTTTGGGGTTTTTCTCAAGCAAATCCGAATGAGTGCTTCACTGACAAAATTACTAAGTGCCAAGCCCAGTTACAGCTTTGGAATCAGATGACCTTTGGAAATGTAAATACGAGGCTGAAACGTTTGAAGGAGCGTCTGCAACTTATCGAGGGGCAGAATCTCCTTCACGACACAGCAAATGAAATTCAAGCACTGAAGAAGGAAATTAACGAAACACTAGTCAGAGAGGAGGTGATGTGGAATCAAAGGTCAAGGGCGCTTTGGCTTAAATGTGGAGATAGAAATACTAGATTTTTTCATACGATAGCGTCCCAAAGACGAAGGAGAAACAGGATTGAAGGGCTAATGGATAGAGGGGTGTGGCACGATAGTAAAGAAGATCTGGAGAGGGTGATTTTAGAGTACTTCTCAAGCATTTACTGTACAGACCACCCTACCGCATTTGATGCCAGCTTGAATGCAGTAGACCCACGGGTCACACAGGAGATGAATGGTGAGCTGATGGGAACGTTCAGAGAGGAGGAAATCAGAGCGGCTCTGAACCAAATGCATCCTACAAAAGCTCTCGGCCCTGATGGTATGTCGCCTATCTTCTTTCAGAAATATTGGGATGTAATGGGTCAATCTGTTGTGAGGTGTGTTTCCCAAATCCTTAATTCTGGTGTGATGCCTCCTGAATTAAATGAAACTTATATATGTCTGATTCTAAAAATTGGCTGTCCACAAAAGATCACTGATTTCTGCCCTATTAGCTTGTGCAATGTTGCATATAAGATTGTGTCCAAAGTTCTTGCAAACAGGTTGAAGAAAATCCTACCGGAAGTGATAAGCGAGTCGCAAAGCGCTTTTGTCTAAGGGAGGCAGATCACGGATAATGTGCTGGTAGCCTTTGAGACAATGCACTGTATAGACCAAAAAAGAAAAGGGAAAAGAGGCCTAATGGCTATAAAGCTCGATATGTGCAAAGCCTATGATAGAGTAGAGTGGGCGTTTTTGGAGGCAATGATGAGAAAATTGGGTTTTCAAGAGGAATGGATTAGGCTGATTATGATGTGTGTTACGACAGTTTCCTACTCAGTCCTAATCAACGGGGAGCCAAAAGGAAAAATCATTCCGACAAGGGGGCTACGTCAAGGGGACCCTATCTCTCCCTACTTGTTCCTTTTATGTGCGGAGGGTTTAACGGTCATGCTGCGAAAGGATGAAAGAGAGGGCTTGATCAATGGAATTTCAGTGTGTAGGGGAGCGCCGAGGATTTCCCATCTCTTGTTCGCCGATGACTGTATCATCTTCAGTGAAGCAAGTAGTAGGGAGGGAAACAGGGTTCTGAAGGTGCTTAATGACTATAAGAGGGAGTCCGGGTAGAAGTTGAACAGGGAGAAGACATCGCTATTTTTCAGCAAGAACACCGATAAGGAGATCCAAGAGGAAATCAAAAACAGCTTTGGTGCTCAGATTATTCACAAGCATGAGCGATATTTGGGGTTGCCTACTTTAATAGGGAGAGGAAAGAAGAAGGCCTTTAATCGGATAAAAGACCAAGTGGGTAGCGTGGTGGAAAGGGAAGTTGCTCTCAAATGCAGGTAGAGAAGTACTAATCAAGGCGGTTGCCCAAGCGACAACAACATACACCATGAGTTGTTTCAAACTCCCGGATTCCCTTTGTCATGAGCTCAATTCCATGGTGAGCCAATTTTGGTGGGGGCAGATTGATAAAGAAAGGAAGATGGCGTGAATATCATGGGAAAATATGTGCAAACCAAAGGGGGAGGGCGGAATGGTATTTAAGGACTTGAAGGCCTTTAACCTGGCGCTTTTGGCAAAACAAGGGTGGAGAATTAGTCAAAATCCAGATTCCCTCACTCATAAGGTGTTTAAAGCAAGATACTTTGCGGAAGGCTCATTTATGGATGCACAAGTGGGAAAGAAGCCATCATACGTGTGGAGGAGCATTATGGCAGCCAAGGAAACAATTGAGGTGGGATCAAAGTGGATAATTGGTAATGGGAGAAAAGTGAATATTTGGTGTGACAAATGGCTACCTTCGGTGGATTCGGCTAAGGTTCTCAGCCCCCAAGGACATAATATCGGAATGGTGAAAGTGGCACAGCTCATTGACAGCGTAACAGGTACGTGGAAGGCTGAACTTATAAAGGAAACCTTCCTTCCCCATCAAGTAGACGGCATTCTCAGTATCCCCTTGAGCCCGCGGCTGCCAGAGGATTCAAGAGTTTGGGCATGGTCTAAGAATGGCCTTTTCACGGTGAGAAGTGCTTATGGAGTGTCTTTCAAACTGTTGAAGATGAGCTCGCATAGAACAAGCGGTGACAGCACTGACAAAGCCAAGGTAGCCCAGTTTTGGAAGAGGTTATGGAAGATTGACTGCCCAAATAAAATAAAGCATTTCCTTTGGAGGGCGTGCAAAGAAATCTTACCAACAAACTATCGCTTGGCAGCTAGGAAGGTGTGTAGCAATGATAAGTGTGGTTTTTGTGGGGAATGTGAGTCCTCGGGTCATACCCTCTGGGACTGCAAAGTCGCTGCCGAGGTATGAAGGGAGATGGCACTTGATCTTCCTGTATTGCCCCAACCCATGAGGGACTTTGTGGATGTAGTATGGGCAGTGAAGGAGAGGAAAGAGGACTTGGATTGGGTGTTGTTTGCTGTTACGGTGTGGAATATATGGAACAACAGAAACAAATTCAAGCATGAGGGTATAAGCAAAGAACCGAGTAGAATAGCCCGGGAGGTGCGAGAATTTGGGCTGGAAATCAAAGGATCCCAGTTGCCCCGCACTCGCAACAAGGTCTCAGTTCGAAATCAATGGAAACCACCAAGGGAGGGGAGGTATAAAGTGAACGTGGACGGGGCGAATTTTGTGAACTTGGGATGTTGTGGGGTTGGGGTAGTCATTTGGAATGAAAAGGGGCTGATTATGGGGGCAATGAGCAAGAAAATACCCTGCCCTCTTGGTGCTACGGTGGTTGAGGCAAAGGCGCTGGAGGAGGGTATTCAACTTGCCTGGGATTTGGGCTTAAGGGACTTAGATTTCGAAAGTGATGCGCAGGTTGTGGTAGGGGCAGTAGCTGGCCATGACCTGGGTCCTTGCTCAATTCAGAAAGTGGTGGAAGGCATCAAGGTAGGACTGACAGCGTTTAGTTCATGGAGTTGCTCACATGTCCGTCGACAAAGCAATATGGCAGCTCATATAATGGCTAAGGAGGCCTGGAATGTAAGTGATTCTGTTGTTTGGGTCGAGGATACCCCTCCTGTAATTGCAAACCAGATTGGTCTGGATGTAAGTGTAATGGACAATTGTCCTGAGTATTGAATCTAAGGCATGTTTTCACTATAAAAAAAAAAAAAAAAACCAAACCGGGTGGTTTGAAATGTTGAATCAACAAATCTTTTTTTTTTTTTTTTTAAATTACGAAACAGAGAGGATTATAGCTTGGTGGGATGATATGGGATGTGTCTGGATATATGTTCAACTTGCCAGTCTCTACAAATGATTGATCACTTGTTGTATTGCAGAAATGAACGAGCTCTATATTTGCATCTACTAAAAAAAAATTTCAACACCTACCAATAATATATGGATGGTTTTAAATTTTTAATATCTATTTTAAAAAAGGCGAAAAGCACATTTTACTCCCTACATTTTTAGGCGATTTCCATTTTAGTCCCTACATTTTATTTTTACCGCTTTTAGTCCCTATCCTGAAAAACGCTTCTCGTTTTGGTCCCTGCCGTTACATCAAAGACGGAAAATGCACACGTGACAAACAGCAGAATTAAAAAATATTAAAAATATTTTATTTTATTTTAAAATAAAATAAAATTTTAGTTATCAATAACTTTAAAATAAAAATATTAAAAATTTTAGTTAAAAATAATGGTTATTCATGTTCTTCCCCAAAGAACATGGATGCCCAGAAAACTTGAATGACGCCATTCAATTAGTCAAGAACATGGATGCCCAGAAAACTTGAATGATGCCATTCAATTAGTCGGACAAAGGCCGAACTGGGATCGTCGATGTAGATGTCGGAAATGGAGACCCAGATGAGGAGCTCCTTGGTCTTGACCCCAGTGAGCTTCCTCATGTGGCGGTCCTCGACAAAGGCTGTAACCTCGTTGTCGTACGAGACGTTTCGGCCGATGGAGCGGAACCGGTGCTCCTTGCGCTTCTGCTTGAGCCACACGAACCCGGTGGTGCGGTTGTAGCCGACCTCGACGACGTCGTCTAGAGGGAGGAGGCCTTTCGGGAGAGAGATCTCATTGAGGAGATCTTGAGACTTTTGCTTGCACAGCTCTTCGCCGTGGTAGATCTCTGCTTGCTCTTTGTGGTTTGTGATTTCCTGGCTAGACATTTTTTTGTTTGAGAATTTTATTATTTTGTTGTGATCTGAGTGGGTCAGTGGTATATATTAATATACAAGGGAGTTTTTTTTTTTGGACTTTTGAGTGGTGTGGAGTGAGACATGTGGTTTTACAGTAATGAAGCTAAATTTGGGGGGTTTATGGTGTGGATTTTGGAAGCTAAATTTTTCTTTTTTTCGTTGAGCAATATTGATATGCATTTGGCTGGTGGAGGGGTCAGTTGTTCTTCTTTTTTTTCTTTTCTTTTTTTCGGATCGTTGTTAGTTAATTGTGTCAGAGTATCTGAGTTTGATCATGGTTTTGTATATGTTTTTGCTTGTTTGGATGTTAAGAAAATGAAATAAAAGAGAAGAAAATCTTGAATTTCTGGGCAATCATGTTCTTGGGGGAAGAACATGAAGAACAAATATTTTTAACTAAAATTTTTAATATTTTTATTTTAAAATTATTGATAACTAAAATTTTATTTTATTTTAAAATAAAATAATTTTTTTTTAATATTTTTTAATTCTGCCGTTTGCCACGTGTGCATTTTCCGTCTATGATGTAACGACAGGGACCAAAACGGGAAGCGTTTTTCAAGATAGGGACTAAAAGCAGTAAAAATAAAATATAGGGACTAAAATGGAAATCGCCTAAAAATGTAGGGACTAAAATGTGCTTTTCGCCTTTAAAAAAACAAAAAATATTGTCATATTTTTCATTTTAGTTTTATAATAATATTGTACCCCGCCCACCACGCTGGTTACAGTCAGTTCCGATCCAACTATAGAAACTGACCGGCCTCCAAGCTCAAACGACAAATTTAGGCCACAAAGTTCTTGAAAATAATATTTAAAAAAAGAAAAAAAAAAGAGGACTATAAAAACGAAATAGTAATTGGTCAACCAATAGCAAGTTGATTATCTTTGTTTTATACTGGCAATTGGGCACCGACATTACACAATCACATAATGACATATAATATACTCGTCTAGCAGCATAAATTGACTGGAAGAATTTGATAACTACCTTACCTACAATTATTTTATGATACCTAGCGGATGTTTTTGACGCTTATCTTGGCCTTCTTGGTCTTCTTTCCTTAACAGAAAATGATAGAGTAGCTAATGGAGCAAAATTACAAGTGAGAAATTCTCCAAAAATTAAAAAATGTAGTAGGCAGTTGCTATATATGGATCTCACATGTTGTGAGAGATATCTAATGAGATTGTCACGTGAGAAACCTCGTTATGTGATAGAGCTCTAAACAACCTTGGGGCTATGTTTAAGTTAAAAAAAAAAAATGTTAATTTCTAATTTTACTAAAAAATAAAGGAATAACTTACATTTAAGTTTATTTTCATTTAAAATCTGGCCATATATTCATATTTTCAAATTAAACTTTTCTTTTGTTTACTTGGGAGAGACTAGAGAGAGGCTCAAAATCAAAATCTTCTTCATATGAGAAAACTTGAGAATACTGTTGACATTTTCAAATTAAACCGTACACTTTAGCAATTCAAACAATAGATCCACGAAATTGTTAATAAAAATTCTTCAAAAGTGGGGCTATTTTGTAAAGACCACGGAAAATAAGGTGGAAATTGTCCATGCACTTAAGAGACAATGGAGAAACTCATATGCCTCCACTTAGCTTTTTTCGTTTACTTTCACTAGCTAGTTTTCTACTGATCTAATCCCTACAATTAGTTCGAGGAAGATGGCTGGTATGTGCTGCTTACGTTGCACTAATGTATGATTTGGTGCTAATTTACTAAAGGGAAAAAAAAAATGACAAACAATTCAAAATATACATAACTTAATTGAATGATTATTTGTATTACGTGAACACAAAAAGAATGAACATATCCTATTCCTCATTATAAACTAAATTATTGAGCCATAATACAAGGGGCGAATCTACTCTTCATAGAATCGACACTAGATATCTTCTCTTTTGGTATATTTGCATCAAGCTTAGCCCCTACTAGTAAGAAAGTGTTCTCAAAAGGAGATGAAACCCGTCTAAGATCTTGTGTGCGCCTTAGTAGCGCGTGAACAGAACAACTAGCCTAAGCGGAACTCAATATTCGACCAACCTTGGTTAGCTTTGATTCTATTCTGCCATAAAAATTATTTTAACAATTGAAATTGTAGAGTTATGAGTCTTACATGCCCCAAACACTGGCGCTAGGATTTTGTCATTGATTGGAAGTATAGACTTTCCTGCTTTTGCTTGGAAACTCCCATTGAATGAAAGTATGCCCTGTTTGCAATGGGACATGGAAAAACAAAAAGTCATGTCTGTTATCAGTGACAAAAATAATCAACCCCCTTTCACACGCTTCAATTGCCGTGTTAGGTTTTCCATTTTCGAGGCTAATAAGTTCAGACTTCAAAGAGTATTATGCATATTAACATATTGCGTGTTAACATTTTTCTCATTGACTTGGAGGGGATTTTTGTCCCCATTTTTGGAAATCATAATAAAGTAAATTTCTAGGTACATTGCATCTCTGCTAAGCATCACATTTGAATTAAACAATTTGAGGAGCTCTCAACTTGCACAAGAATTTTGAAATCCAATTAATTCAACTAATAAAATCATTTATTTTCTAAAGGAAATGTGTTTAAATTCCATTTACAACATTGTACACATTTTCTGGGTCTAAAATGAAACTAAGAATTTTTCTAAAAATAATAATAAAAAAGAAACAAACAAAGACTGGAAAGAGAATCCTTCTAGTAACAAGGACAGTTGACTTTGCTATTGCAAGGACAGTAGACTTTGACTAGGCTGCTAAAACTACACTAATTCGTTTGGTAGTGTACTTTGTCAGTATAAAGTACAAGATGGCAGCGAAGTTATGCCCACATTGTTCCGATAAGCAAGAAGTTTACATTGTGATGGGGCGGTTCAAAAATTTCATCCCTGCATTGTTTGGTAGTTTGGCTCTCATTCTTTTGGTTCAAGCTCAGGATCAATCAGGTATGATAATCTAAGTCCTGGAATATTATTCAGTTAATTTTTGGTTATCTGGTTAACAAGCTGAGGAATTGGTCTGTATGTCTCAGGCTTCATAAGCATAGATTGTGGACTAGCAGCAAATTCGAGCTATTCAGAGCCCACAACAGGCATAATTTACATTTCTGATGCGACCTACATTGACACTGGTGTAAGTAAGAGCATACCACTTGAATTCAAAGATGGCCTACAACAACAAGCGTGGACACTCAGAAGCTTTCCACAAGGAATCCGGAACTGTTACAGCATAAACGACATTACACAAGGCACTAAATATATTATCCGAGCAAGCTTCTATTATATGAATTATGATGGTCAGGGCAACTTGCCTGAATTTGATCTGCATATTGGACCAAATTTGTGGGATACCATCAAAATAGAGAATATTTCCCTTGGTGCAGTCAAGGAGCTCATACATGTACCATTTCTAAATCACATACAAGTCTGTCTTGTAAACACTGGTCTTGGGACACCATTTATATCAGCATTAGAGCTAAGAACAATAAACAGTTCATTGTATGTGACAAATTTTGGATCATTGTCGCTTGTCTTGCGCTCTGATTTGGGTTCAGAAAAAGGATACAGGTGAGTCATTTCATTTAAAATCTCATCCTAACTACTCACATATGTAGTTTCTCCTTCAAATTTGAACATAGATTATATTAGCCCCTAGCTTGTACTGACTATATATGCTTACTTAGGTATAAGGATGATGTTTATGATCGGTATTGGTCACGCCTGAACTTCAATGATTGGAAAGCTGTAAGTACCTCGTTGACAGTAAACTCAGAAAGACACAATGCTTACTGGGTACCATCTGTTGTCATGAGTACTGCTGCTACACCAATAAATGAGAGTGCTCCCATGGAATTCGAAGTGCAGCCAACTGACACAAATTCTGAATCTTATGTCTACATGCACTTTGCTGAAGTTGTAAAGCTAAGAGCCAATGAGTCCAGATCATTCAACATTACAATAAATGGAGAACTCTGGTATGATGAACCCGTTTCTCCTAGATACTTGTTGACGGATACTGTGTACAGCACAAAGGCCTTGACAGGAAGAAAATATGTTTTCTCTATCTTCAAAACTGGGAATTCAACACTTCCACCAATCATCAATGCAATTGAGATGTATACAGTCAAAGATCTCTCGCGATCAGAAACCGACCAACAAGATGGTATGTTATTATGCACGAAAAAGTACTTATAAATTACATGGCATTCACTTATTGAGTTGTTACACGAGTGACTTGGTATGCCTTTTGCAAAAGATACTTTCTGGTTCCACACATATTTTTCTCAGTTTTCACTATTAGTTGGTGCCATAACAAACCTCAAGTCAACGTACGGAGTGGAGAGGAATTGGCATGGAGATCCGTGTGACCCACAAGCATACTCGTGGGAAGGTCTTAATTGTGGCTATGAGGATTATAATCCCCCTAGAATAATATCCTTGTAAGTTTTTTCATTCATATTAAGCCCTTTTGACTTTCAAAGTTATTTTGAAGCATCAACTAACTAGCTTATTGTAAAATGCAAAATTTACTCAGGAATTTGTCCTCAAGTGGATCAATCGGAGAAATATCGGTTGATATATCAAACCTCGTAATGTTACAATACTAGTAAGTATTTACAATTTTACATGATAAAAAAAATTATTTAAAAAAAAATTGAAACACTATAATGACTACAGAATCAGGTGTCAGATTTTATGACTATCAATATTGAATGAAAGTGATTTGCTGATTTCAGGGATTTATCAAACAATATCTTAACGGGATCGGTGCCAGAGTTTTTAAGTCAATTAAAATACTTGAGGGTCTTGTACGTTGCTTGGATTTGATAATACAAATTTCATGGTTAGATAAGAGGAAAATCATATTTAATCTATTCTTGCAGAAACTTAAAACAAAACCAACTTAATGGTTCAATTCCAGCTAAGCTCATTGAAAGATCGGAGAAGGGTTCACTCTTGTTAAGGTATGAGTTTTGTCAAAGACCATGAGCTTTTTATTGTCATAATTTTCCTTACTTTCCTTTTTCGTAGAATAATAAACTATCTCTATAGAAGCTAAAGCATGAGTTGCAATAATTTCTATGATACATAAAAAAGAAACTACAATTAATTGTAATTCCTTGCCTTAATTTTTATTGTTTCGCCCAACCCTGTTGTCAATGCTAGTGTGGATGAAAATTCAAATTTTTGTGGATCTGGTTCATGCAACAAGAAGAAGAAGAAAATTGCCGTTCCAATTGTAGCATCAGTTTGTGGATTGTTCATCCTCTCGTTAACTCTTGTGGCCATCTTGTGGGGGCTAAGAAGCGGGAAACAGCAACATACGACTAAAGGTTAAAATTTTAAATATAAGTCATACATTCATGTAAACAAAGAACATTCACCTCAGACGTTTGCTTATCATGCTCATGATGATCTTGCAGTTGCCAAAGTAGATCTCGAACCCAGCGTCCAGAATCAATCATTGGAGTCAATACAACGGCAATTTACATATCCTGATCTCCTAAGAATTACCAACAACTTTGAGAGAATTCTTGGTAAGGGTGGATTTGGAACAGTTTTCCATGGCTGCATTGATGACACTCAAGTGGCAGTGAAAATGCTCTCTGCATCATCAGTTCAAGGATATCAGCAATTTCAAGCAGAGGCAAGCAACTACAATTTAAATTCTTGAGCTCCTATGATAGATACGAACATAGCTTTTTAAGTTAAATTAACTAAGATGATAATTTTTGGATTACAGGTAAAACTTCTTATGAGAGTTCATCATAAAAACTTAACTACCCTTGTCGGGTATTGCTATGAAGGAACAAACATGGGGCTTGTTTATGAGTACATGGCCAACGGAGGCTTAGAAGCACATCTTTCAGCTTTGGTCATAATTGAAGTGTCTAGCAAAGACGCCAAATTCTTAGCCCATCAATTTATTCTCCGTAGCAAAGAAAATTTTCATTTATTAGTAACATATTAGTAATTTCACTCACTGAAAATTCCTTATGGTAATCCCTACATGATCAAAGGTTGCTTCAGTTGAATAACACAGCCAAAAAGACTTAAGTCATTGAATTTACGGATGCAGGTGACAATACAAATATCTTGAGTTGGGAAGTGAGACTTCAAATAGCAATGGATGCAGCACAAGGTTAGCAATGATTTGATTTGCGTAATTCTTCCTTATGGTGTTTCATCGTGTGTTTATAAATGATTTGCATTGTCAAATGTAGGATTGGAGTATTTGCACCATGGTTGTAAGCCACCTATAATTCATAGAGATGTGAAGACAGCAAACATCTTATTGAATGAAAAGTTTCGTGCCAAACTAGCTGATTTTGGTCTATCCAAGGTTTTCCCAACTGATGGTGGCACTCATGTCTCAACTGTTGTTGCTGGCACCCCTGGGTACCTAGACCCTGAGTGAGTATTTCATTTAGTTAATTTATTTATCATCTTCTAAGTTTATAATCCAAAAAGTGTCACCAGTTCTGAAATGAAATAAATACAAATTTGACAATTATAGACAATAATGAAATTATCTTAATGTAAATTTAATAAAGGAATATAGAAGGAAGACTTTGGAATTTGGTCTTATGTGGCATTGCCTTTTTGTTTTTATCTTCCGAACCAAAGAAATGCATTCAAATCTTGATACATTTCGAGTCTGTTTGGGATCTGCTTATATTACTGAAACTGAAATTTTTTTGCTGAAAGTATTATAAATAAAGGTAAAAGTTAGTTGAAATAGTACAGTGAAACCCATGAGTAGTACCAAAAAGTGCAATGGAGTCCATAAATAGTATAAAAAATAAGCTGAATAGTAAAATAAACTGGGAAATTTCATCCATGCCAAACGCAAACTTAATATCAAGAGAGTTACAGAATTTATAAAAAATAACATTGCAACAAAATTTAATTGACAACATACTATCACTTGTAGGTACTATGTAACCAATTGGTTAACTGAGAAAAGTGATGTATATAGTTTTGGAGTTGTGCTTTTGGAGATAATCACGAATCGACCTGTGATAGAAAGATCCAAAGAAAGGACTCACATAAGTCAATGGGTGAGTTCCATGCTTGCTAAAGGGGATATAAAAAATAGTGTTGATCCAAAGTTGGATGGAAATTACAACGTCAACTCTGTGTAGAAAGCTGTTGAAATAGCAATGCTTTGTTTATCTCCAACTTCCAGTAAAAGGCCAACCATGGATCAGGTAGTGGCAGAACTGAAGGAGTGCGTGGAAACTGAATTAGCTCAAAGGAAAGGCCGATATTAGGATGAATCAAAAGATTCATTTGACATGATCAACATCAATGTGTCGACTGCACTCAATGCTTTAGCAAGATAAAATGTTTTCCAAGATGGAAATGTGTATTGGATTTTGAACCTGTTCTGCTTTTTGTAATTTTTGTCAGTTCATACTTCATATTGTACTTCAATTAGGGCAAGACTTAGTTTTGTCCCTTCAATTAATTACAGTGTGTTAAAAGATCTATTTATGATGGTCCTAAAGGGCCATTTTTATTTTTTTTGGAAACCTGAGTGTAATGGGGTTGTAGCATGTAATATATCAAGATTTTCAGTTGTTTATGCAAATATATATATATATATATATATATATTTTATGGGGTTTTTGCAGATAATTAGTGAATAACAATAATTTGGATCCTATCATAAAAATAAAAAATAAAACAATAATTCAATAATTTGGATTTTTTTTTTTTTTTTTTTTTGGGCGAAGAAAAACAAAAATATAGATTCTAAAGTAACAACTTCATAAATATGTCATATTCTGGACGCCCCATTTACCCCAAATCACATGACTTATTAAAAATGTAATGTGACTATAAATACACATGGATAGTTTTTTTAACAAGCACATAAGTAGTGGGTGGCATAAAAATTCCTGCAACCTAAATTGTATAAAAACTTTTTTCTTTTTTAAATATTTAATTTTATTTAAGATTTTGGGAATTAAAGGCTATCATTTATTTTATTTTATTTTTGTGAGAAAATAACCGGAGAAATAAAACCCCTTGTTATTAAACTCTATAAGCAATGACAAAGTAAAATATATATATATATATATATATATATATATATATATATATATATATATAAATTACGGGGCCTAACGGTTATATTATGATATGAAAAGTCGTATAGATCACTACTTGCCAAAATAACAATCCCATCTTGAGAATTCTTACTGTATAAAATTCACAAGTTGATTAACTCCAGAGAAATGTGAAATTAACAAACACTACGTTACTTATCTTGCTCACTAAATAGTGATCCAACATCATATTACATAAATATAAATATCATTATCATCATATTTCTCTCTCTCTCTCTCTCTCTCTCTCTCTCTCTCTCTCTCTTCTCTCTCTCTCTCTCTCTCTTTATAAATTTTAACTCTAATCTCACGATGTTATGAAATGTATGTGATTACGAACACAATGTTTGTGATTATAGCATTACAATTACGTAGGTCTATATCTACAAATTGATAAGTGATATGGCACATAATAACATGATATTATAAATAAATAAAAAGGTCCAAATAACATATTACTAATTAATAATTTTGATTCTAAAAAAATTTATAATTTTAAAAAATTTATAAAAATACGAATTCAAAAATTGATAAAAGTATTAAAACAAACAAAATATAGGATATTCGTAAATATGCAAGAGAGGCCAAAAACCTTTTAATTTTTTGTTAATCAAAGAATATTATGAGGGGGGAGTGCAAAAAGTGTCTCCCACTGTCCACAAATTATTTTTCCCATCTTGTATCTTAAAATTATATTTTGCACGAACACTTGAGCTTTTTTTTTTTTTTTTTTTTTTTTTTTTTTTAGAGGAAAGCATGAACACTTGACCAATAGTTGAGTTCATGGTTACTTTGGGCTCCAATTTAATAGGAAGAGGAAGTGGGCTATATTGGAAAATTAGATTGGGCTAGACTTTATGTTGTCTGAAAGATATGGCCTTTATTGCATGAGATATAAGACAGAGTGGGCTTCTTTTTTATAATCAAGTCATGGACCGAATCACTTTTAAAAAAACTGAGTCAAAGTTCCCTCAATCTAAATGTAGATTTTATTCTTCTCGGAAAAGGGGAAAAAAAATTTATATATATATATATATATATATTATTGCATTAAAAAAAATAAATTAAAGATTTTTAATTTTATAAGGTTTACATCTCTCAAAATTTCATTCATATCGATTTGAAGGAAATTCTTTTGATTCATAATAATATAATATTTTTTTGATGAACTCATAATAATATAATATACCAATTCATATTATCATTAAATTATCTAAATATGTCATGTACTCAAGCACTCATGAATAGTTGTTAGGTCACAAGTGCAAGCAAGCAAATCAAATTAAGGACATTTAGGTGATGAGTATATAGAAACGTACCAAGTTCCGATTTGGATGATCTTTGGCGGTGAAGCTCCCCACATTGACTGGCAACGATGTACTGCACCAAAGACTTTGCAGTTAGGTGGCTTCATGTGTTACACAGGGTGACATTGTTTATTGGCTTCAGGAGCTAACAAAGTTCATGGTGATTATATTTGGGGTATGGCTGTGAGTTTGATCGAGCGGCTTGTGTGGGATTAATATTTTGATTACTGATCATGGATGAAGTGATGAGTTTGAGTCCTCCACCTCTTTTTCTTTCTTTCTTTTTTCCCTACTATTTTTCCAAAACCCATGACCTTTCACTGTTTATTAGAGCTTCTTTTGTGTGTGTTTTATTCAAATAAGGAAAATGCCTGAGTTACAAATTACTAATGTAGTAATGATTATTTATAAATAAATAAAAATGATGTTAGTAAGACCCAAATAAAAGCTAGTAAGAATTTGTTGCAGCAATTTGTAAAATTGTTATAAAATAGTTTGTAACTTTAACATTATTCATTCAAATAAAATACATAAATTACCCCCAAAGTTTTGGCTAATACAAGGAGCTATTAAAACCTTTTTAAAATATTCAATTTAATAAAAAAAAATACAAATTTCACTTAACATTATTTGAAAATTTTCCTAATTCTCTAGCATTTTTCTCTATTTCTGACTGCTATCTATTTACCATAGACTATTTTGACATTTTCTAACTCATATAATTATACTAGCTTCTCTATCATATTAGCTCAAAAAAAAAAAAAAAAAAATATATATACTAGCCTCATCATACGTGTTCTGCATGTGCATGGGCTTTTTTTTTTTTTTTTTTTTTTTTTTTTGGTTTAGTGGCATAATTTTGTATTTATCACAATTTGAGATTGAAATATATATTTGATCATATTATGAATTTGAGAACTACTGATACATTGAAGTGTCATGAGGCTAATTTCAGAAAAAGAACAACGAATATTTTTTTTTTTAATTATATATTCTTGTGTGGATGTGTTCATTTTTTGGAGCTAAACTCATAACACTCTGTTGTTTCAATAGTTCTCAAATGCATAATATGGTCGAAGTATCGAACATACACTTAAATCTCAAATTTTGATAAATCAAAATTTATGCTCAAATTGTGATATATCGAAATTTATGACACTAAACCAAAAAAAAAAAAAAAAGCTCATGCACACGAGGAGCGCATGCGATGAGGCTATTCTATGTTGTTTTTAATGTGATTGTTAATTGATTAGTATTTTGTCCATAAATAATATGCTTTTGTCCAATGACATAACTACAATAATATACAACAAACTCATAAGGTAAACAATATTTGGATTATAAAAATATATTCTAAAAATTCCATCCACTTATATATATGACAGTGTATAGTGAAGAAGATTATGATGAAACATCTTTTGTCGAGCCTTCCAATTATTTTACAGCGCCTAATATGTAAATGCTAAATTTATTAATTTTATAATTAGTTAATGTAATTGTAGAGGCAAATTAAGCCATGTTAGAATATGTGGGGGTGTGGATGGGCTCACTTTTTGGTGCTAGATCTTATTACATACTTCAATTAATTTTTTATTTGATTGGCACATGCATAAACCGGCCGGAATTAAAATGAATGATATTTTCAACATTTAAAAAAATAGAAAAGAAGGCTCTACACTTCTAGACCATCTATGCACAAATATTATCTTAGCAATCATGAATATTAGAAATTTTACAAAAAAGAAAAAAAAAGAAGAAGCTTATTTTATGTGATTTGTAGGTAGAAAATGTCTTCTAAAATAGGTTGCAACTCCAATTGGTAGCCACAGCTTATTATATGTGCTCCGAAGTACAATTTCGGCAAGAAAGCTGCACAATGACATATTGGAGGAGATATATAAATATAATTGTCTACTAGTTTTTCTAGAGTATATGAAGTTTGTGTTTTATATCTAAGTGTGCGTTTGGCTTCAAATTAAAAAGTCAACTTATTTTATTATTCAGTTTATTTTTTCTACTATTCATGGACCCCGCTGCACTTTTTGGTACTATTCATGGATCTTACTGTACTATTTCAGCTAACTTTTATCTTTATCTACAATACTTTTTATAAAAAATTTTCAGTTTCAGCAAAATAAATGGATCCAAACAGACCATAATTATAGTTTTATTGGATATATCCATATTAGCCCTCCTTTTGATATTTGGGGCCCAAATTACTTGCTTTTACATTTGCAAAAATGTGCAATAAAATCTAGCGTACAAACAATACTCTTTGGCAAATAAGATTTGCTTTAGTTTAAAAACCACTTGATTTACACATTCAGATTTTTCAAAAAATAAATTTGTATTATGGTAATTGCATTCTTCTTATATTCTCAAAAGTTGCAACACTATCATAAAAAACATTGCACAGTTTATAATAACCTTCAACCACTGCAACCTATTCTTTGCTACAGTTTTAAGATAATTTTACAAACACCATGGCCAATATCCACAAAGACCACATGGAAATACCAAATATATGCTAATAGATCACTTTAGTTCCAAGCCATGAATCCTTAAACTTTCTAAGGCACTCTTCCTCTTCATTGCGATTGCCTCAAATTCTAGATGCTTGAAATCCAAAACTTAGCCACATCATTCTAGTAAATTGACTATTGGTATATTTTCACTGAAAAGAGAACCAAATTGCAAACTCAGTATCACATACAACATCTATTAAAAAAAATATAATAAGCAAAAAAATAAAACTAACAAAATGACAATTCTTCATATTAACCGATATTGACCGGAACCAGTAGCGGTCTTACCTCTCCAGATCAGCAGTAACAGTGGTTATGTTCATGTTCAACATGCGAATCTGTTTGACTCGTTTGACCCATTTAACTTATAAAATTGTTAGTTATTTTGATATTATTGCTTAATTTATGGTTGTTTTTAATATGTTTATTACTATACTTATAGTTGTAATTGTATTTTGATTTTAGATATATGGGAATTGATAAAAATTATATAGGATAGGTATGACCTATTAATCAAATAGATTATTAAATGGGTCATACGTATTAACGTTTACATGACTTGTTAATTAAACAAGTTAAACGTGTCGAGGTGGGTCAACTTGTTTAATAAACAGGTCATGTTTGAGTTGAGAATTCCTGACATGTTTACTAAACAGGTTAGGTTCGAGTCTACCCATATAGCCGAATACTCATTGCTTGACATGACACGAACCCAATCCGCGAACACGAATTGCCACCCCTAGATGTGATATGATGATATGAAGCTAGATGATGCTAGGTGAATGATATGCATGATAGATGTGTGCTAAGCTTGATGTGAGTTGCCATGATAGATGTATGTTAGGGTTTTGAGTTGAAATGCTATGTTGATTGCTAGATGAATGCTAGTGTGTGTGAATTTAGAATAACAATATTGAGTGTGCCTTTAATAGGATTAAAACGTAAAACACAATGAGTGGAAGCCAACCCTAGGGTTATGTGGTCTTGGGTACCTAACACCTTCCCAAAACCGTAACTAAACTTTGAATCCATATTCTGGTAGCAAGATCAAAGGTCCTTTCCCGAAAGGACGCTATATTTATGATTCTTAGACCATATAACTAGGTGGCGACTCCCTTGATTGTGTCCAATCCCAATATGCTTAATAATTGTCACAAGATTCATAACTCACCAAGAGATTTACTAAAAAAAAAATGTTCATAACTCATTAAGAGGAAAAAAATGCAGCTTTCGTGTTTGAGGCCAAGCTAAATTTGATATTTGTGTTTAAGAATTCGTTGTTGAAATATTGACCAACAGTTTGAGCTGTCAACATAATGGGTGTTAGACCTTTTCTAATAGGTAAAATGTTAAAGTTACTACTTTTTTTCCTTTTTCTTTTTTTCTTTTTTTGTTGAGAATGTTAAAGTTACTACAAATGTTATTGCATTTGATATTTGAATTGTTTGACCTTTAGTCAACCCGCTGAAACTTGGTCCAATGGGGCATTGGTTATTTTGGCTCTTAATTTATGAAGCTGGTTAGTCTAACATCCAGTCAGGACCAATTAAATCAACCACCGTGATCCGCATGATCCCGACGTAAAAAATTTAATTCTTGAATTTTTTTAGATTCACTTATGACAAACAAAATATGATACCACTTCAATCTTTTACTTTGAAAATTAAATATAGCCATCAAAATGACTAGTAGTAGTTATTCAGCCACCAAAAAAAAAAAAAAGGACTAGTAGCTAATTGAGATTGAATAGTATATACCCGGCGACCGAGCGATAATCCAAATTGACCTTTCTACTTGCAGCAAAAAAATTGACCTTTCTGCTTTGATCCCTGTCCGGGCCTGCCATGAGTTTTCGACCTGAAAAATAGGAAACCAACTCTTTGTAATTTATCCTTGATAATTTGAACTTTCTGTGATCCTAAGCATCACTTTCTATCTAATTAATTTTTCAGCATCTTTTTTTTTTTTTTTTGGAGCAGAATAGTTCAACAACTTGGACCGAAAACAAAATTTCCACAAAGACAAATGAGTAAGTTATTAATTTGAACTTTCTGTGATCCTAAGCATCACTTTCTATCTAATTAATTTTTCAGCATCTTTTTTTTTTTTTTTTTTTGAGCAGAATAGTTCAACAACTTGGACCGAAAACAAAATTTCCACAAAGACAAATGAGTAAGTTGTTAATTTGAACTTTCTGTGATCCTAAGCATCATTTTCTATCTAATTGATTTTTGAGCATCTTTTTTTCTTTTTTTTCTTTTTTTTTTTTTTTGAGCAGAATAGTTCAACAACTTGGACCGAAAACAAAATTTCCACAATGACACTACTACAAGAGTACCTGAGACTCAACAACTGATGATGTGCACCAGTGTTTCATTCTCTTTGTATGTAATGCTGTTTGTAGTGTGGACATGATACGTATTTTCTCTGTCGCTAGCGAAAGTTTGGTTCTCCAACTTCTCCTAGGCTGAGGAAGAGCCGGTCCCTTCTTTTGAAGGCTTGTCAGTCCCTGTTTAGCCACCATTTGGTTGCTACAGGCTAGTGGGTTTTTCTTGTGGGGGTCTGGGAAACACTTTTATTTCTTGGTCTCATGGAGGAGATTACGGTGGGATGGGATAGTATGTCCCTGCAGGGACCGGAGGGAGATGAGTTTGATCTCCGGTCGATATGGGGTCAAAGGAGTTTATTCTTGCTGCAAAGTTTTACACAAAAAGGATCCTTAACGTTGATGCTGTAGCTCGTAATTTCTCTCAACTATGGCGTACCCGAAACGGTTTTAAGATTAAAAATCAAGGTAATCACATTGTTCTCTTCATCTTTGAAAATAAGTTTGACTGTGACAAAATCTTCTCCTCTCAGCCCTGGAGTTTCGATAAATTTTTAGTGGTTTTTCAGAGGTACGATAACAGCATCCATGTCCGAAATCTGAACTATGAGAGAGTTCCTTTCTGGGTGCAAGTTTATGATATCCCGATCACTTTCATGAACAAAACGGTGGCTGAAGGATTATGTTCAGGTATTGGGGAAATATGTCCTTCTGAGTTCTCAGTCATGGAAGGGGGCGATCATGTTCGTGTCCGTGTGATTATAGATATTTCAAAGCCTCTGAGTCACGGTCGTAAAATCACTCTCGATGGGGGTACCACGGGATGGGTCTCTTTCAAGTACGAAAGGCTGCCCAGCGTTTGTTATTGGTGTGGCTGTTTAAATCACAGTGACAAAGATTGTGAGAGATGGATCACCAGTGAAGGCACACTCACGGTAGAAGACCGGAATTATGGGGCGTGGTTACGTGCTCCTTTATCAAATCAAATTCGAAAATCCACCATTGCAGTTCCGGGTTTCTATCAACAGAAGAAAGAATCAAAGATTTCTAAAGAAGCCGGTTATGAAACTTTTCCAACATTTCATCAAGCTTCCTCGCCGGAGTTCGGAGTCCCAACCACACCACTGGAAAAGGTAACCTCAGGTACTCTGTTTTCAAATATCTCAAATATTGCTGCAAATCCTGTTGTCAGGGAGTTGGAAGATCCTCCGCCAGGTTTTGGGGAACAGCAAAGTTCAATTAAAAAATTTGGGAATACTTTGTACGAAACTGTTGCTGAAAAGGAAAAAGGTGAAGTGATGGAAGCTGCGGATGGAAATATGGAGTTGTTTAATATCAAGGAGCCTGCCACTTTAGCCAAGTCTAGGGACCAATTAGGAGGGGTATTTGAAAGTCCAATTCAGGCCTCAGACTTGGGTAATGTGCTAGGAGCTGTAAAGGGAAATTTGGAGTCTTTCATAAAAGTGGAGTCAGCCTCTTTAGTCAAGCCCAGGGACCAAAAAGGAGGTGTATTTGTAAGCCCATTACAGCCCTTAGTCACGGATGAGTCTATGGACCAATTAGGAGGTGTATTTGAAAGTCCAATTCAGCCCTCAGACTTGGGTGATGTGCTAGGAGCTGTGAAGGGAAATTTGGAGTCTTTCATAAAAATGGAGTCTGCCTCTTTAGCCAAGCCCAGGGACAAAAAAGGAGGTGTATTTGTAAGCCCATTTCAGCCCTTAGCCACGAGTGAGTCTCCATTACCTTTTAGTAGGATAGTTAGACCCCCTTTTGTTGACCTGACAAATACTTTGGACTCGCCCATGTGTACCTCACTTCCATCAAAGCCTTCATGGACTCGCATTAACCGTTTATCTTCTGAACCTGAGGAAACATTGAAGGTTTTCATAGGAAAAAAGAGGGTTTCCCAGTCAAAGAAAAATCAGCAAGGAGTTTCAAAAAAAACAAAGTTGGTACCACAGATTGATGAAGAAAATGCAATCACATTGGTGGAGGCTGGTTCCCAGCCCCACCAAGATCAATGAATCTCATTTGTTGGAACTGTCGGGGGCTTGGGAACCGGCAGACAGTTCAGGAGCTTGGAGAATTAGTCCGGGCACAAGATCCCTCAATCGTGTTTTTAGCCGAGACATGGTTGGAAGAAGCAAGGCTAAGCAACATTTGGGATTCTCTTCAATTCAGTCATTACCACGGAGTTTCAAGGATTACTCGTGGGGGTGGCTTAGCAATATTTTGGAAGGAGGGTTTCATATTAGATATTGAATCCTCATCTCAGAATCATATAGATACGATGATAAATAAAGGAAAGGACAATGCTTGGCGTTTCACAGGAATTTATGGAGCACCAGAAACGCATTTGCGAACTGAAACGTGGGAGTTGATTCGTGGTCTGCAGAGATATGGAACTTTGCCATGGCTGTGTGGAGGCGATTTCAATGAAATTTTGAAATCTCATGAAAAGAGTGGAGGTAGACTTAGACCCTATGGTCAGATAGAGCAGTTCCATGGTGTGCTGGACGAGTGCAACTTATTGGATCTTGGCTTTGCTGGAAATAAGTTCACTTGGTCTAGGTGTTATCCGAATGGGGGTATGGTTTGGGAAAGGTTGGATCGGGCTGTGTGCACAGCGGAATGGTATGATTTATTCCCGGCAACGTGTGTATATACTTTGACTTGTGTGTCTTCGGATCATAATCCAATTTGCATTCGTCTTGGGGGGTTTGAAGTTAAGAGCATGAGACCTTGGCGCTTTGAGCAAATGTGGCTTGAGGATTCGGGATGTAGAGATACAGTGGTGCAAACTTGGGATAGATTAGTTTTAGGCTCTCCCATGGAATTGGTAGTTGCAAAGTTGGGGGCTTGTCAATAGAGTCTCTTGAATTGGAGTAGAAACTCTTTCTGTCATGTGAGACGAGAGATTTTTGAAAAAAAGAAGTTGCTGAAAGTGGCGGAAAGTGAAGCTGCCCAAGGGAGACAGGTGGATCGGTTCTTAAAGCTTAAGTCGGATATTGTGGATCTCTTCCGATTAGATGAAAAAATGTGGCAGCAGCGAAGTAAGGAGCATTGGATGATTTCCGGTGATCGTAATTCCAAGTTCTTCCATACAAGAGCCTCGCAACGCTTTCGTCGCAATAAAATTGTGGAGCTCCGAAACTCTGAGGATGTGTGGGTTTCTGGTGAAGAAAACATATCTTTGATGGTTCCGGATTACCATAAAAATTTGTTCCTTTCGTCTAGGCTGCCGGAAGTGGATGAAGCTGTTCAGTCCATAAAATCTGTTGTTACTGAAGATATGAATAACAGTTTGATCAGCCCCTTTTCTCGGGTGGAAATCGAGTGTGCTTTGAATCAAATGGCTCCCCTTAAAGCTCCTGGCCCCGACGGAATACCTCCCATATTTTTTCAGAAATTTTGGAGTGATATTGGCGACGATGTGGTTCGGGCAGTGTTATTTTGCCTAAACTCTGGCAGCCTCTTTTCAGGTCTGAATCATACTTTTATTTCTCTTATTCCTAAAGTTAAAAACCCTGCATATGTCTCTGAATTTCGTCCCATTGCTCTCTGTAATATTTTATATAAGCTTGTATCAAAAGTGTTGGCTAATAGGTTGAAAAAAGTCTTACCTCATATCATCTCAGAATCTCAAAGTGCTTTTCAATCCGATAAGACAATCTCTGATAATATCCTAGTGGCTTTTGAGACTCTCCACCATATGAAGCGAAAGAAAGGGGGTAAGGTGAGTCACTTAGCTCTGAAGTTGGACATGAGTAAAGCTTACGATAGATTGGAATGGGTGTTTCTCAAAAAGGTGTTGGAGAAAATGGGTTTTCATGGGAGGTGGGTCGGCTGGATTATGGAGTGCGTTACATCTGTGACCTACTCGGTTCTGATAAATGGCGAGCCTTCGGAACCTTTTTCCCCAACTAGAGGCATTCGCCAAGGGGATCCTCTCTCCCCCTACCTTTTCCTTCTTTGTTCGGAAGGTTTTGTTGGCTTGCTTGAGCAGGTAGTGGCTGCAAAGTCCCTTGAGGGTTTCTCTCTTTGTAAGTATGGGCCGAAAATTTCCCACCTTTTGTTTGCCGATGATAGTCTCCTCTTTTGTCGTGCTAGAGTGGTTGACGTTTCAAAAATTCTAGAGATCCTAGGGAAGTATGAGAGAGCTTTGGAGCAGAAAATAAATGCAAACAAAACCACTATTTTCTTTGGTGGTAATGTGACGGAGTCGGCTAAGTTACAAGTGCAAAGTCTCTTAGGGGTTCCGGAAGTAAGGGAGTATGAGAAATACTTGGGTTTGCCAGCGGTTGTGGGAAGACACAAAAAGGCGAGTTTTAATTATATAAAGGATCGTGTTTGGGGAAAACTGCAAGGTTGGAAGGAAAAACTTTTATCCCAAGCCGGTAAGGAGGTTTTGCTTAAAGCCGTGGTCCAAGCTATTCCGACTTTTGCTATGAGTTGTTTTCGCCTCCCGGTTGGTCTTTGTCAAGATATTGAGATGCTTGTCCGTAAGTTTTGGTGGGGTCAAAGGGGGGATCGTCGAAAAATTCATTGGAAGAAATGGGAGGTGTTATGCAAACCTAAAGAAGAGGGTGGCATGGGTTTTAAGGATTTATGCAAGTTTAATGAGGCTTTGCTCGCAAAACGTGTGGAGGTTGGCTCACGATAAACATTCACTGTTTTACAAGGTGTTTAAAGCTAAATTTTTTCCTCATGGGTCCATTTTTAAAGCCACCACTTCTTCGGGGTCTTATGCTTGGCAAAGCATTTTGAAAGCTAGACATTTAATTGAAGCGGGGGCAAGATGGAGGGTTGGAGATGGCAAACTTATTAGAATTTTCAGTGACAAGTGGCTGCCATGTGGGGATGGAGTTTTATCTCCCTCCTCGGGTGAGCTTCATCCAGGGGCTACAGTTTCCGAGCTTATAAATCGGACTTCGGGGTGGTGGAACATTCAGTTGATTGATCGATGCTTTCACCCTCCCGATGCAGCTCAGATTAAATCTCTTCCGCTTTGCTCTACTCCCCAATCTGATGTGTTGATATGGCCACTTGAAAAATCTAGAAAGTACTCAGTTAAAACCGGGTATAGTTTGCTGTGTGTTGTTCAGGATCCCGTTGAAAGTTCGCTCCAAGTTAGTATGGATGAGCGGGGCTTTTGGAAAAAGCTTTGGAAAATTCCGGCCCCTGGAAAAATTAAGCACTTTCTCTGGCGGGCATGTACAAATTCTCTAGCAACAAAAGAGAATTTGGTGAAACGTAAAATCTTAACTGATGCTACTTGTTCTCGCTGTTTGGTTGCTTCTGAGGGCAGCCTTCATTCTCTGTGGAGTTGCAGCAGCTTAAAGGAGGTTTGGGAGAAGGACTTTGGCTGGATTCTTAGTTCTGGCGCAGCCTTTACTTCTTTTAAGGAGTTGGTAGAGCTGGTCTTCACAAAGCCTGAGTCAGTTGCTCTGTTTGCCACGACAGCGTGGTCTGTGTGGTTTCATAGAAATAAAACCAGGTTGAATGAAAATACCAGACCTTTGGGCCAGCTTGTTGGCTTTGCGCGTGACTATATCCGCGATTACAGGTCTCAAAAGCATTGCTCCACCTCTGTCCGTGAAGTTGCTTCAAAGAGATGGTGTCCGCCTGAACGTGAGGTCTGGAAGATTAACTTTGATGGGGCTATGTTTGGCGAATCTGCAGATGCTGGCATCGGGGTGGTTATTCGGAATTCCAATGGCGAGGTGAGGGCCGCTCTGGCTGAGAAGATCAGTAAACCACCCTCTGTGGAGACGCTGGAGCTGCTGGCTGCCAGACGTGCTGCTCTTTTCTCCCAGGAACTTGGTCTGAATAGGGTGATTTTTGAAGGGGATTCGGAGTTGGTAATGAAGGCCCTTCAATGGGGTGGCTAGGATCTCGCTTCGGGTGGTCATCTTATCCGAGATTTTTTATGTATTGTAAACTCCTTTGCGAGTATTTCTCTCTCTCATGTCTGTAGGCGGGGTAATACGGTAGCACATGCCCTTGCCCAGAGAGCTAGGCATTGTTTTCCTATTTCAGTTTGGATGGAATCCTATCCATCGGACATTTCCTCTTTTGTATTAGCTGATTTTCAGCCTCGGGTTGTTTAATGTTATCAGTTCTCTTTCTCAAAAAAAAAAAAAAAAAAAGTCAATCCCTCAATATGTTGTATCACGTGGGCCAGGCATTAGCTTTGTAATTTTATACTTTTAACTCAATAATATTCTATCGTTACCGTCAAAAAAAAAAAAAAAAGTTGTTAATATCTCATGTCCATTTTCTATCGATGGCAATTTTCAATGGCTGCTTTTGAAACTTTTTTGGAAGGGTCGTTAAAAATTTAAATGATATAAAATTTGATAAAAAGAGAACTTCAAATATTGAAGGAAAAAATACACACAAATACATAAATTTTTAAAATTTCCTTTTAAGAATTTTCTTATTTTAAAATTATTACATAATAATCTCATTATTAATGTTGCAAACTACATCTTTTTCAAAATTTTAGTTAAATAAAAAATTTCTTAGCATTTTTCTTTTTGTTTGTAAGGACCTAATACATTGTTAAGATGACTAAAGTTTAAAGACAAAGTTTTACAAACTTAGCTGTAATCTAAGACTATCACTCTCACTAAAAAAATTAACATGGCTAAATATTTTAAAAATATAAACATTAAATTGCATACTCTTTATGTTCTTAAAATACATGTCAAATTTCATGTCAATCAGATGTTATTTATTATTTAATCCATAAACTTATTTGTTTTGATGACATAATTATTGATATTTTATATTCTTGAAATTTTGCAAGTATAAAAGATATAAAAAGAAAATATAATTCAAATGTAAATTTGTCAAAATTTACATCCAATAAAAATATATTGAGTAGAGTTTTAGTTTTAGTCTACGGTCAAGTATGTTGCAAACTTTGTTCAAATTTTAATTATGTTTTGCCTAACAAAATTTAGGGTGGTCACATGTCAAATTTAGGGTTTTTATGTTCTTAAAATACATGTCAAATTCCACGTCAATCAAATGTTATTTATTATTTTATCTATAAACTTATTTGTTTTGATGACATAATTATTAATATTTTATATTCTTGAAATTTTGCAAGTATAAAAAATATAAAAAGAAAATATAATTCAAATGTAAATTTGTCAAAATTTACATCCAATAAAAATATATTGAGTAGAGTTTTAGTTTTAGTCTACGACCAAGAATGTTGCAAACTTTGTTCAAATTTTAATTATGTTGTGCCTAACAAAATTTAGGGTGGTCACAAATTTTTTTTTTTTTTTTTTATTTGGAAGATAAAAAAATCATAATTTTCTTTTAATTTATATATAAGAATAATTTTTTCCAGTTCAAAAGTGAGCCGCCCCTGGCAATATTGTAGGTAATTGTAACATGTTTCTTGTGCCTGCCATATGGATTACGTAACAAAAACTGACGTTGGACTACTGTGAATCTGTGATTGCAGATAATTTCATGCCATGCAATTTGCTATTCCATCTATTCGAAGTAAACTGACGAGTCTGCCGTTGAATAAGTTATGCTTAATCATTGTCGCAAGACTCACAACTCACCACAAGACTTCCCGTTAAAAAAAATGTTCATAACTCGCTAAGAGGGAAAAAAAAAAAAAATGCAGCTTCCATGTTTGAGGCCAAGCTATATTTGATATATATATATATATATATATATATATATTTATTTATTTTAAATTCATTATTTAAATATATATTGACTGGGGTTGAGCTGTCAACATAATGAGATTTATATATTTTTTAACTGGAGTACGTTTGGTAGATTGTAATAAGCACTGTAATGTAATAGTTATTCTTATGATTTTTCTATTTAGTAGTTTGGTTATGTTTTTGAGATGGGTTCAAGTTACTCTTGGTGTAACTTCATAAGAGTTACACCTTTTGTAAACCATTGATTACTATTAGATCTAACGGTCAAAAAACACTCCCTAGAAATTAGTGATTTAGGCATTAACTCTTCATAATAATTAAAAAAAAAAAAACTCTTTTTTTTTTCTCGTCCATATCATCATCTTCTTCCTCTTGTCTTTCTTTTTGCACTATACTTTTAAGCCTCCACCATTCATAAAATTCTCATAGTTGGGTCGGAAAGCAGCCACAGAGCTTCTCTTTTGTTTATTCGTCTGGTGTTACTAAGTAATTTCATAGTTGACGTTGAGGAGACCACATGTGCTCTAAAACTATTGCAGTGAAAAGATATTTCTTAAATTTGAATTTCCATTACCACCATTAATAATAGTCTTGTATCTATAAAGGAGTTTTTAAGCGGATGGCGCGTTTTCTGTTGAAGAAATTTCTTTGTGGAGGAACCATGAGAAGAACTTTCACATTAACTTTAAGAGAGAATCTTGACTAAAATATTTTGTTTATATATAGAGACGTTATATTCAGAATTCTTTCAACAGCGAGCCTAGCAAGAAGAAAAGGACTTGAGAGTTATTTTCACAATTTTTTCCAACAACGAGTCTAAGAAGAAGAAAAGACTTGAGATGTTATTTTCAGAATTATTCCAACCACCATTCATGATGGAGGCCTAAAAGCATAGTGCAAAAAGAGAGACAAGAGGAAGAAGACGATGATATGGACCAAAAAAAAAAAATTTAATAAGAAGAGTTAATGCCTAAATCACTAATTTTTAGGGAGTAATAATGATAATACTATGAGTGTTTTTTGACTCTTAGATCTAATAGTAGAATCCAAATCTTATGTCCCACTTTTCCTACTCCACCAATAAATACTTGCCATATAGAAAGTTTTTTGAAAGTATTTAAAAGACAGATCTTTTGTTTTTTGAAAGTTTGCATATAGTAGTATTTAATTAATTAGGTGAACATGTGGCAAGTATTTATTGGTGGAGTATAGAGTGGAGCAGGAAAAGTGGGACAGAAAATTTGAACTCCTAATAGTAAACAAACTTTCTATATGCACATAACAATTATGAAAATAAAAATTCATAAAAAAATAACTAATCTCTCTTTTAAATTTAAAAAATATGTTTTTTAGGAAGTACAATTAGTAATATATTTCCTAAAATATATTTTAAGTTTGATTTAAAATACTTTTATTCCATTATCTTCAGGGTTCTATTATTGTGTTGTCGCCAAATAAATGAATAGTAATAAGTATTACATTACAACATCTTATATTTCTTATAATACGTATTCCTATTCCTATGTAACTATTGTTACCGTCTACCAAACGTGTCCTAGGTAAAATGTTAAAGATACTACAAATGTTACATATTTGAATTGCTTGTTTATAATTTTTGAGTTCGTTTGACCATTATTCAACCCGATGAAACTTAGTCAAATATGGCATTGGTTATTTTGGCTCTTAATTTAGTTGGTTAATCTGATATCCAATCATGACAAATTAAATGAATCACCATGATTCGATGATCTCAAGGTAAAAAATGTAATTCTTGAAATTTTTTGGATTCAATTTGGGATTTTAATTTGGATTCAATATGATACCACGTCAATCTTTCAATTTGGAAGTTAAACTCAATTAACGAATCAAAGAAGAATTAAAAAATAAATAAAAATAATTTAAGTTGAGGAGGGGGTTCAAATCTTGGACATCTCCAAAGAACCAACAGACCCAAGAATCATTGGCATGAATCAAAAGAAATTCATGAATCGCTGACTAGTAGAAATATATCAATTTGGTTAACAAAAAACACTAGCATCTTAGCTACTGTCTAGAGACAACGTAACGTAGGGAGAAGGAAAGAAATGAAAACAGACA
Organism: Quercus aquifolioides; assembly: GCA_019022515.1. Taxonomy (NCBI): domain Eukaryota; kingdom Viridiplantae; phylum Streptophyta; class Magnoliopsida; order Fagales; family Fagaceae; genus Quercus; species Quercus aquifolioides. The sequence continues at coordinate 37,342 of JAFHAW010000029.1, forward strand.
TAAATATAGATTAGACATCAATCATAAGGACTAGTTGCATAAATAATTAAGATTGAATAGTATATACCATGCGGCCTAGCAATAATCCAAATTGACCTGCCTACTTTGATCCCTGTCCTGACCTGACGCGTGTTTTCGACCACAAAAATAGGAATGCAGCTCTTTGTAATTTTTCCTTGATAATTTCATGATGACCCACGAACTTTTTGTGATCTTAAGCATCTCTTTCTTATCGAACTAATAGTTCTACAACTTGGACCAAAGAAAACAAAAATTCCACAAAGACAATTGAGTAAGTTGTTAATATCTCACTTTCATTTCCTATCGATCACGGCAAAGACCATTCAACAAGCATCTTTTTTTCTCTCTTTCTAATTTTTTTTTATTTTATTTTATTTTTATGTTTGTTTATTGTAAACATAGAGAATTGTAATATCTAACCTGAAAGATCTAAAGAGAGATGCATTAATTCCTATAGAGGATGTATTATTGTATTTTGTTAAAAATATATTAGACATATTAGACCAATGTAGCAGGCCCAAGTCCACCTACTTTGTGTGAAAGGCAAGTCTTATAAATATATATATATATATATATATATATTAATGTTATGGTTCATTGTAACTAGGGATGACAATTTTTATCCATATCCATGAACCCACCTATTACCAACCTAATTTGGATAAATTTTAACCCAACCCATTTGAATATTTGGGTTAAATGGGTAAAGACGCATTAGGTTATTTAATTATATGGATCTTAATGGATAAACTCACTAATACCCACTAAAACCCATCTAAAATTTAAATAAACAACAGAAAATCTAAATTTCTAGAAAATGACTGAAATACCCCCGTAACTTAAAAAATAACCAAAATGCCCCATTGTTTGTTTGTTTAGACCCCTTTAAAATAGATTGTTTAAACCTAGTGAATAAACCAAGTAGTTACTTAGGTTCATTATGAGATGTATGTTAAACAACAAAATACCATATCATGCACAAGCAGAAAAGAAGATAACACACAAATATGATCACCCCAGAAAAACCAATGAAACGAACCATCTTAGGGTAAAAATCTGGAGAAGATTTGACCTATCTATCCTCAAGGTAAACAAATCCACTAGAAAGAATTGAAGTTTACAAAAGATTTAACCCTAAATTTATTACTACCTCTAGTAGAACTTACTGATATGACCACGTGCAAGCTCTGACTTCACGGACTCTTCTCTCTTGGATTTGTTGAACACGAACTCCCACGCTTATGACTTTGAGATCCCACTTAAAGGTTTAGATTACTAGTTGTTGATCTTGTAGCAACAACTAGATTCCACAAGCACTTGATTGTAGATCTTATTCCTTTAGACACTTGTAGAGTTAGAAGGTTACAGAACCACTCAGATCTCACAGGAGTAACTCAAAAGTCTTCCAAGAGTCTTCAAAACATAGTTAGGGTTTTCCTTTTATACTTAGAAGCGTTGGACTGAAACCTTAAACATTTTCATCAGCTTGGGCCCGATTCAAAATCTGTAGAATCTATTTTTCTGCGATTTTCAATCGGTCGAGTCTATTCTTCGATTTGTCGAGGTTCACAGAACCTTAGTTTTTTTTTTTTTTTTTTTTCCTGTAGCTTGAATTTTCTTGAATCTTGATCTATACAATATTGAGCAATGTCTAACACTTAATCTAGACATGTTTTTGTTCTCAGTTTGCCAACATAAACAAAATATTAAGAACCTAACACCCATGAAACTTAAAAGATGACTAAAATACCCCAAAAACCATAAAATTACCAAAATACTCCTGAAACTTAGAAAATGACCAAAATACCCCCAAAATCTAAAAATTTCCAAAATACACCATAAAACTAAAAAATGACCGAAATACTCCTAAAACCTATAAAATGACAAAAATACCACCGAAACCTAAAAATTACCAAAATACCCCTTAAACCTAAAAAATGACCGAAATACCCCCGAAACATATAAAATGACCAAAATACTCTCGAAACATAAAAATTACCAAAATACCCCATAAACCTAAAAAATGACCGAAATATCCTTAAAACCTATAAAATGACCAAAGTACCCTCAAAACCTAAAAAATTACCAAAATACCCCAAAACGTAAAAAATGACTAAAATACCCCTGAAACCTAAAAATTACCAAAATTCCCCTAAACCTATAAAATGACAGAAATACTTGCGCAACCTAAAAATTACCAAAATACCCCCTAAAACTAAAAAATGACCAAAATACCCCTGAAACCTAAAAATGGCCAAAATACTCCCTAAACCTAAAAATGTTCAAAATACCTCCAAAACCTTAAAATGTCCAAAATACCCTCAAAACCTAAAAAATTACCGAAATACCCCCAAAACAAAAAAAAAAAAATCACCAAAATACCCTAAAACCAACAAAATTGCTAAATACCCCCAAAAACTTATAATTACCAAAATACCTTTGAAACCTAGAGATTTACCGAAATAGCCCTAAAATCTACAAATTATTGAAATACCACTAAAACCGAAAAGATGACAGAAATGCCCTCGTAACCTAAAAAAATGACCAAAATACCCTTAGAATCTAAACAATTACCAAAATAACCCCAAAACCTAAAAAATTACCGAAATTCCCTCGAAATACTCTTAGAACCTATAATTTGTTGAAAATACCCTTGAAACATCCAAAATACCCAAAAACATCTATTTTGGTAATTTTAGATGTTTCAGGTGTATTTTGGTCATCTTACAGGTTTAGGGGTATTTTGGTTATTTTTTAGTTTTTAGGGGTATTTCGGTCATTCTTTAGGTTTTAGGGGTATTTTGGTCATTTTTTAGGTTTAGGGGAGTATTGTTAGGACATATGTGAATCATGTTAAGAACATATGTCATGTAAAATTGGTTAATCCTATGACAAAACGCACTTTACTTGTAATTAGGTAGATCTAGGAGGTGTTTAATACTTCAAGGAACAAGAGTTCAAGTCCAAGTGTTAAAGCCATGCAAATCTGTCCAAGAATCAAGTGAAGAAGTGCTGGATTTTAAAACTCGACAGATAGCATCTATCGAGGTTTAAAAGATATCTTCAGCCGATACTCGACAGCTGCTCGATAGATACCCTATCTATTGAGATTTACAAAAATCTATTTTTCAGATCTGATTCCACACATATCTGTGTATACATGTTTAGGCTTTCTTTTCTCACAACCCTAAACATATATAAGGATTATTTTAAGGGCTGTCTCAATTGATGAAACTTGATGCAAAGGTTTTGTTCAAGCAAATTGTAACTGGAAACAAAATTTGCCCTTGTTCATCTTTCTCTTGATGAAGCTGCTGCGTTTGTACACCACTGGGTTTTGTAACTAAGGAGTTTCGTGATCTTTATCGTGTTGATGAACTGAAGAACTTTGCAGCCAACATCCTTTTCAAGTTGGTGGTTAGTCATGTACTTGGATCTGTGCATCGATTGGTTAGTCACGTACTAGGAGTCGTGCATTGAAAATGAGAGATTGTCACTACAGAACAAGTCCAATTGTGTATTGGGGTAAGAGTTCAATTGTAGGTTGGTATTAGGTATTGGAATTCATTTTACTTGTAACCGCTTGTTTTGATAATAGTGGATTCTCGGGACTAGTGACCTTAAATTCACCCAGTGGGGTTTTGCCTCGGTAGTTTTCCCTATTCGTAAACAAATTACCCGTGTCAAATTTAATTTCCGCTGCATTTAGTTATTTGGTGATTTGTTTGTACTACCACACTTATTGCATGAAATTGAACCTAATTAATTGATTAATTTACCAAAGGGTCAATTTATTCTTGACCTATTAGGTATTTTGGTCATTTTATAGGTCTTGGGGATATTTCTGTCATTTTTAGGTTTACGGGATATTTTGGTAATTTTATTAGGTTTCAGGTGTACTTTGGTCATTTTTAGGTTTCAGAGGATACTTTGGTCATCTTTTAGGTTTCAGGTATATTTTGATCATTTTTTAGGTTTTGGGGGTATTTTGGTCTTTTTTAGGTTTCAGGGATATTTTGGCCATTTTAGAGGTTTTGGACGTATTTTACTCACAATAATGAGAATATTGTGAAAGTAAATATATATACCTATCATTTTGAACATGAAAGATCCAAAAAACTAGAGACTTTCAGGAACTATTGGATCGTGTAAATATTATGCTATAGCAACATACATACAAAAATGAAAAATGTATATATATATATATATATATATATATATTGCGTGTGTAATATATAGTTATAGAAATCTAAATCTAATATAACAAAGAAAGAAACAGAAATAGTGAAATGCTTTTAAATCAGTGGTGACCATTTTGTGGTGGTAACTATTTACACATATATATTGTGAGTGGGATCATTATTCTGTTATAGATTATCACCAGCATTCAATGAGGTTACAATTACTATTTAACAAAAAAGACCTGACTTACAAATAGCATTTTGGAAAATATTCACAAGTTTTTCATATTTTTAAGAAAGATGAAAAGAAGAAGTTAAGAATAAGTTACCAAATGAATGTGAACCTTTATTTATACCCAATGGATTATGACCCTTCAATATACACATTTTCATTCAATAGATACATTTTCATTTAATAGACACATTTTCAGTCAATACTCACATTTTGGATCAACAAACACATTTTTTTTTTTTTAATAAGAACAGAAACCTTTTTGGTCAATAGGCACCTAGGCACATTTTGATATATCCAATTTAAATGGTCATGACCTTTTTTTTTTTTTAGAGTTTCAACTTAAGATATACTAGTCGTTAACTTGTGCAATGCATAGAATAGTCATACAAAAACTATAAATTTTCATTTTTTTTTAAGTTATGATCAATTTAAAATAAAAGTTACAATTTAATAGGAAAAAAAATCTAATACCAATAATGCATGATAAGTCCAACACCAATAATAATTTGGTATTCTTTGCTATCAGTAATAATTTGTTATACCTGAAATTTATGCTAAACATGAAATTAATAATTATTCCCAATACTTAAAAATCATATGCAATAGGAATAATATATATATATATATATATATATTTAACTAAAGAAATTGTTAACAAACCTAGAGTGGTAGTAATTAAGATTGCAGTTGTTTATCTAAAAATGAGAGTAGGACCTCCATAATAAGTATTGTTAACTTATTAAATTTTTTGAGAGATAAGTTAGTAATATGTAATAGAAAATAATGTAGATAATATAATATAACTCAACTTATTTAATAATTTCAAAAAAGTATATCAAAACCATTGAAAAGTAAGTGACATGAGGTTGGGAAAGTAGTTGGTAAAAAATAGTTTTAAATTCCTTATACTTTTCATACTGCTCAAGTCCATTCCATTTTTCCCTTTTATTTATTTATTTTTTCCTTCTCTTCCGTTTTCAAATTCTCTCATCTTTATCATTTTGGAGTTTATTTTATTTTGTTTTTTTAACATCTATCATCCAAAAAGAAGTTTTAATTTCTTCATACTTTTCAAATTGCTCAACGGCACAAGTACATTCCGTTTTTCCCTTCTTCTTTTTCTTCTAATTTTTTTTTTCTTCTCCACCTTTTTCAAATTCTCTCATTTTTATCTCTTTGTTATTTTTTTTTTACTTCAATCTTTTTTTTTTTTTTTGATAGGTTACTTCAATCTTGAATTGCTCTCATCCACACATTTATTTATTTTACTTTCAGAATGACTTATCTTTTATTTTCCCAATCCTACACAACTACATGTTATTTTTTTACAAAAAATCTTGCAGAACCATTGCGTTTTCACCGTGCTCCTTTCTTTTTCTGATTTTATTTTGTCAAAATATTTTGCAGAAGCATTCATATCAATGTTTAATAGATTTCGTGGTGGTGGTAAGGTGCTGTTCAGGTCTTTAAAAAAAAAAAAAAAAAGAATCTTTCAATGTATCTGTTGGTTTGGGGTTTAAGATGGGCGTAATTTGGCAATTTCATTTAGTGGATTTTTTTCCTTAATAGAATCAATTGATTTTTTTAAGTCATTAGTTGATGTTAACATCGATGTTCACTTATTTCTATGAGTTTTTTATACAAATAGTACTATACTATTTGATATATCCTATTGTCAATTTGTCACCCCTATAATTCACCTGTAGTCTTAATTTGTACCCAATTTTTCTTTACCATACATATGAGAAAAGGTATCTAACCTTTAAAGTTGATTTGGCAGCGTTTTGCTGGCTGGCATCACTGAAAAGAGAAGTCCAATTGCAAATAAGAGAAAAAAACTTTTCTAGAAAAATTTGTTTCAAAGTTTTCAACAGGAAATAAATTTTGGAGAGAGGGAGAGAGAGGGGGAAAGAAGTTCGTAGAGAGAGATATAAAAAAATATTGTATATTTATAACTACTGCCCAAGAGAGTGAAACGTTGTGTCTAAAGTTATAGGCAGTTGGTTATTTTTTTTATAAAGTTCAGCGGGAAAAGAGCCCAAAGAAAAAGAAAAAGAAGAAAATAAATACAGATAACTAAACAACTACCAAACTAATAAAATCAAAATGTTTGGCATAAACCACCAAACGAAAAGACAGTTTTTTGTTTGAGTTCTTAAATGTTAACATGACATTTATTTATGTAGCCACATGGCGCAATAAGAAATAGTCAACAAAAAGTTAAACGTTTTGACTATTAGTTATTACTAGTCGCTAACCCGTGCGATGCATGGAAGAGTTGAGCAAAAATTTTAAATTTTCACTTTTGCTTATAGTTATGATCACTTGAAAATAAAAGTTACAATTGAAAAAGGGGGGGAAATTCTAATACCAATGATAAGTCCAACACCAATAATAATTTGGTATTTCTTTGCTATCAATAATAATTTGTCACACCTAAAATTTATGCTAAAGATGATATTAATATATAATTATTCTCAATACCCAAAATATCATACTCAATAGGAACAATATTTTTTTTAAAAGATTAAAAAAATTGTTAACAAACATGGAGTAGCAGTATTATATGTTATTAAAAATGTAAAGGGAATAATGTAAATAATCTAATATAAAAAGATTAAAGAAATTTTTAACAAAATTGGAGTAGCAGTATTATAAGTTATTAAAATGTAAAGGGAATAATGTAAATAATCTAATATCACTCAACCTATTTTATAATTTTAAAAAATCAATCAATGAGCCCATAAAAAATAAAAAAAATAAAAAAAAAAATATCAATCAGTGAGTACCGCAGAAAAGGAAGTGACATTGGGATGAGGGTGGGAAATTCCTTGAGTAAAATGAAGTTTTATTCCTAAAATTGCATAAGTCCAATCCGTATTTTCCTTTTTTTTTTTCTTGCTCCACCGTTTTTTTAGTTCTCTCATCTTTATTTCTTTGTTATATTTTTTTACTCTTATCTTGAATTGTTCTCATCCACACATTTAAATTATTTTTACTTTCCCAATACCTTGACTTTTCTTCCCCAATGGCCATATGTTCAGATGTTCTATTCTTCATTCTCATCCTCACAAATCTCTTCCTCTCCCTCTGTCCCAGTCTCTTCATTCTCTTTCCTCACAAACAAATTAGTTTCAATCATAAAAACAATTAGAATGCAAGATTGTTTTTACATATTACGTCGTCATCGTTCTCCTTTCTTCAACAATAGTGATAAGGTGTTGTGAGCCTGTAAAATACTACCGAGAAAAAAAAAAAAAAAAAAAAAAACAAAAAAAAACAAAAATCTTCCTTGATTTCTTTCCCAATGGCCACATGTTCAGATGTTCTATTCTTCATTCTCATCCTCACAAATCTCTTCCTCTCCCTCTGTCTCAGTCTCTTCATTCTCTTCCTCACAAACAAATTAGTTTCAATCACAGAAACAATAAGAATGCAAGATTGTTTTTGCATATTACGTCGTCATCGTTCTCCTTTCTTCAACAATAGTGATAAGGTGTTGTGAGCCTGTAAAATACTACCGAGAGAAAAAAAAAAAAAAAAAAAACAAAAAAAAACAAAAATCTTCCTTGTTTTCTTTCCCAATGGCCACATTTTCAGATGTTCTATTCTTCATTCTCATCCTCACAAATCTCTTCCTCTCCCTCTGTACGTCTCAGTCTCTTCATTCTCTTCCTCACAAACAAATTAGTTTCAATCATAAAAACAATTAGAATGCAAGATTGTTTTTACATATTACGTCGTCATCGTTCTCCTTTCTTCAACAATAGTGATAAGGTGTTGTGAGCCTGTAAAATACTACTGAGAAAAAACAAAACAAAACAAAACAAAAAACAAAAATCTTCCTTTTTTTTTTATTTGTTATTTTTTTATTTTCATATTTTCTTTTCTCAACATCAGATCTTTTGTCATCCTTATTGTATATTACTGTACTTTTTTGCAATGATCTAAGTTTTAACATAGTAGGCATACTTTTTTGCAATGATCTAAGTTTTAACATATTAGGCATTTTAGGGGCATTTCAATTCTTTTGAGTTTCTATTACAAATATTGTAATACGTTACTTGATATATCCTATTGTCACCCTAATACTTCATCTGTATTTAAAACCCAATTTTTTTTTACTGTACAATTTATTTCTTTACCATACATTTTAGAAAAGGTATCTGACCTTTAAATTTTCTTTGACGCTTTGCTTTCCGGTGTTACTGAAAAGAGAAGTCCTTGCTAATAGTAGAAAAATTTCATGGAGAAATTTGTTTCAAAGTTGTCCACAGGAAATAAATTTCGGAGAGAGGGAGGGAGAGGAAAAGAAGAGTGTACAAAGATAAAGATAAAAGAAAGAAGTGATGTTTAATTTATAACTACTATCAAACGTTGTGTCTATAGTTTAGTATGGGCAGTTGGGCTTTTAAGGGGCTTGTATGCGTGTATATAAGGCGAAAAGAGTAAAAATATTTTGTAACTACTGTCCAAAGAGACAGAACATTGTGTCTCTAATTTACTATAGATGAATGAATACAATGGTTCTAAAAAGTGAAAATATCACTAAAGCTTCCATCAAATGAAAAGACACAATTGTTTTAAATGTACACGTGGCATTAATTTATGTAGTCACATGGCGTAATGAGAAATGATCAACAAAAAGTCAAACATTTCGGCTATTAGTTATTATATAGATATAGATATATATATATATATATTATATTATATTACAACTTATATTGTATATACCTATATATACAAAACAAATTAAACTAGACAACATTATGTCTCTTATTCCTTCTCACAAAAAAACTAATAAATAAAACAACATTATATTTTTTTTTCCTAAAACTCATCCAATAGATATTTCCGTGCATCGTACAAGTTAGCGATTAGTAACATAATATATACAATACATTAAAATAATATTAACACAAAATTAGTCCAATATTAAAATAAAATAATATCATGTCAATTCATTCGAAACACTTGCTAGGACATTGTATTGATAGAAAGTATCCACTTTTGTGTTGTTGCTTGGAAATTTTCTTTGAATGAATTTATTACCTTTTGCGCTACGGCACATGGAAAAGTCAGGTCTACCATTTCATTCCAATATCTATCAGTCACGAAAATAAACCAATTCGTTTTCACAAACCAATTGGTACGTAAGGATTTCTATTTTCAAAATTAATTTACGGTGTATTACGGACGCTAACCCATACATGTCGTTTGTCCCATTTACTTGGAGTACAAAAATTAATTTACTATGTAGTTTGAACGTACTAAGCATGCAACAATTTTAATAATTTTTATCATAAATTCTAACCGAAGCTGTTATGGTTAGTATAAAACAAAAGTGAAAGAATTCTTCTGGTAACAAGGACAGTTGACTAGGACAATGTTGGTAAAACTATTCTATACCCATATGAGCAGTATAAGTAACAGATGTCGGAAAGCATGTGTTGGCAGCTTTGTTCTAATAAGCAATAAGAAATTTAGATGGCGATCATGGGGACTTGCAACCATTTCATCTCTGCATTGCTGGGTGGTATGGCTCTTACTCTTCTGGTTCATGCCCAGGATCAATCAGGTAGAACAATCTAAACTTTGGAATATTTGTATTGGTTTTGGTTATATAGCTAATTACTATACCATAAATATAACTAAATTATTGTTGTGTCTCAGGCTTCATAAGCATAGATTGTGGGTCACCAGCAGATTCTAACTATACGGAGCCCACAATAGGCATAAATTACATTTCAGACGCGACCTTCACAGACACTGGTATAAGCAAGAGCATATCACCTGAGCTTAAAGCTAAATATCAACGACAAAGATGGACTCTACGAAGCTTTCCTGATGGAATCAGGAACTGTTACAGAATAAATATTACGCCAGGAGTCAAATATTTGATCCGAGCAACCTTCTTGTATGGGAATTATGATGGACCAGATAACTTCCCAGAATTCGATCTGCATCTGGGACCAAATATGTGGGATACGGTCATAATAACTGATGCGTCAGATATTGTCAACAAGGAGCTCATACATGTCCCATCTCTAAATTATATACATGTCTGTCTTGTAAACACAAACCTCGGCACACCGTTTATATCAGCAATAGAGTTACGGCCATTGAATGATACGGCGTATATGACAGAATCTGGATCACTGGCACTCTTAGAGCGCACGGATTATGGTTCACTAATTGATGATGATAGTGTGTACAGGTGAGTCATTTTAATGGGTCTTTTTTAGTAGACACTTATAACTAAAACATTTTCGAAAATAAGAGACATTCTCTACAATATTTAAAGCATTAATTATTACTACTCACATTGCACGCGCACGCACACATGTGGTGGGGCTTTATTTTTTAGTTTAATGTCATAATTTTCTATTTATAGCCAAATCTTCTACAACACATTTTAAATAGTTTACACATCACAGAAGGTTATAAAGTTACCAATTCACAATATATGTAATTGGGAAAATACAATACACAATATAATTCAACTGAAAAAGTAGTATTTAAATTTTGTTCAAAGACTTACCAATTTTGACAGGAAAACACATGACTATTGAATAAAATTCAATATATGACACATTAAGTATGGAAGAAGATAGTGTCGATTAGAAATAGGATGAAAGAATGGAGAAGAAACTGAAAGAATATTGTGGATTTGGAATTTTGTGGGATCTAATGTTATTAGAATTTTTTCTTATACATTTCACAACGTTTGAAAGGAGAAAAGAGGAACAAATGAAAAGAAAATTTTTTTTCAAGGAAGTTGTAACTGGTTTTAATGTGGAATTGTTTGTTTGTTTTCTTTAATGTGACGTGGGTGGTTTTTTTTTTAAGGATTTTTTTTATACAACATGGGAATGAGATTTTATTTATTTATTTATTTTTAAGAAAGTGGGGTAGTGGGCATTGGAAAGTGGGAAGGAATGAGGAACCTTTTTAATAGGAACCTTTGTTTTATTGGAATAAGGAACATCAGGTAGTTTCTTTTTTTCTTTTTAATGCTTTTGTGATAGGAACCTTTTTAATTTTTGACGTTTTACAGTTCTAATCTTATTTCTTATATTTTAGGAATAATGATAAGTTAATTAAATTAAGGGTATTTTTGGAAGCCAACAAGATAATAACTAATTTTATGAATCCTTTTAATATAAAGAATATGTAAAGATTAATACATAGAGACAACTTCACATAATAATAAAATCACACAATAGTCTCAAGTTGCTCATGCAAGGAAACAAATATTAATTTTATATAGAGAATATATAAAATATTCATGGTTCAAGCATAAAATTAAACCAAAATAAATTACTAAAATTTATTATTTTTCAAAAAAGAGGCTTAATTATCTAGATAAGATAATGCATGTTTAAATAAAGTTGAAAATCTAATTTCCAATTTTGATTTTGTTGTTGAGAGAGAGTGAGAAAGAGGGAGTGATTGATTGATGTGTGTGGCTTTGAGAAAAATTAGGTGGTGAATATTGATAACCGACCATATTGGAGATTGATTTACAAAAATTAAAAAACTAAGTTGTTAGGGAAAATTAATTGTGAATGATAATTCCACATATATACTACAATTTTTTTATTTTTTTTACGGTTTCAATTGAGTTGAGTTTCTATTAATTAATATTTTGGGTTTTTCGTAGAAGTGAGAAAAAGAATGCAAAATGTACTTGTGGTTTATTTTTTGTTATATATCTCATAAAATTTTAGGATCTGATTTTAACAGAGGGTTTTAAGCCTAGTGCCGGTCCTATTGGTGAGTCAACTTTATAAGGACCATAGGCTCGACTAATATATATATATATATATATATATATATATAGATGACGGCCATTGTTTCTTCACTAGATCTCATCCCATTTATATAGTGTATATCTCTTTAAAGTTTTAAACAGAACATAGACTCAATTTGCTCTTGGCTTATATAGAACCACACATGTTTACATAGGTATGTAGACGATATTTATGATCGCATTTGGGTTCCTGATAACTCTTATAAGGGAATAAATACCTCGCTTTCTATTGACTCCCAAAGTCGCAGCGATTACCAACCCCCATCTGTTGTCATGAGTACTGCTGCCACACCAGAAACAGACAGCTCTCCATTGAACTTCAGCTGGGACTCAGAAACCTCAACTTCCGAATATTATATCTACATGCACTTTGCTGAAGTTGTAAAGCTAAAAGCCAATCAGTCTAGATCATTCAACATTACAATAAACGGGGAGCCCTTTTTTGGACCTTACGTTCCAGTGTACTTGTGCACAGAAACTTGGTATAGCCAATCGCCCTTGACTATGGCCGAAAATTATGAAGTTTCAATCTTCAAAACAGAGAATTCAACGCTTCCACCCATCCTTAATGCAGTTGAGATATATTCCGTGAAAAATCTCTCGCAATCAGAAACGGACCAACAAGATGGTATGCTCCTCTACACGTATGCTTCGAACTTGTAATCTTTTATTGTAGTTAGCTCGTATCTTTTGACTTACTTGGATACATATGTAAATATTATTAGTTGATGCCATCACAAAGATCAAGTCAACGTATGGAGTAAAGAAAAATTGGCAAGGAGATCCGTGTGTCCCTCAATTATACTTGTGGGAAGGTCTAAATTGTAGCTATGATGGTTATAATTCCCCTAGAATTATTTCCTTGTAAGTTTATGCTTTCCCACATGACTTTCCAACTTATTTAAAACTATCTCTTAGTAAAATTTTACCTTAATAATTGTAAATTTTAAACGTGAACAGGAACTTGTCTTCTAGTGGATTGATTGGAGAGATATCTGCTGACATATCAAATCTCGTAATGTTACAAGATTTGTAAGTATTAACAATTTACATTATAAAAAAAGTTGAAACATGATAATAATAACAAAAATAGGTCAAAGTGTTTTTTTTTTTTTTTAAATAACTAAATAATAAGTTTAACTGATTTTCCTATTTCAGGGATCTATCAGACAACAGCTTAACAGGATCAATACTATATTCTTTGTCTCAGTTGAAGTATTTGAGGGTCTTGTAAGTTACTTAACTGATGGTATAAGTGGTAGACCTAGGATTTGTTTTGAAATGAGTACAAACTCTTAAAATAAATAAATAAATAAATACATGGATTTGACATTGTTTTATTATTTTTTTTATACAATACTACAACCAATTTCATACTCATCAAAATAAGCACAACTGAAATGAAGTGAAAAGATTTGAATTTTGACTTTTTTGGAAAGTACTAGTTAGGAGGTTGATTGGTACCATTTTGTAGATATGTTCTTCTAACTTTATATGCATCATTTGGATAGTAATACAAGATTCTATTATTATTATTACTAGTCGCATACTCGTGCGTTGCGCGTGATAATTTTTTTAGGATGGTTTCATTAAATATTTTATTAATACTATAATTTTAGTTATTAACCATTGGTTTTCATTAGTTTTTAAGTTAATAAAAATCTTAAATATACTTTTTTTTACCTTTACACACACACACGTGTGAGTATATATATATATATATATATATATATAAATCTATAATTTTACGCATCCAAAAAAGTGGAATATATAGAGTTTTCTTAAAGGTATGTGTAAAGATTCACTATATATATATATATGATGCGTAAAATTATAGACTACTACTCCATAATGATAGTGACTAATAAATTTATATTTTTTTTTTAGTGATCTCATTTGTAACGCTTCTTATCATTATCATATATTTACTAACTGATAATTTGCATAACAAAGATGATAAATGAGAGGTAGCATTGTTCATTAGATTTTCGAAAGTAATAGTGTATGAAAATTATATATATATATATATATATATATATATATTAAATAAGGTTAAATGAAATGTCAAGAAATGGATTTTTAAATTTTCTAACTTTATTTCTTATGTAATTTCTACTATTATCAGAGAACATCTCTTTTTTAGTTATGATTAATATGGTCTCCATAGTTAGAGTTTGATTAGTTTTAAATTTAAATTTAGTACTATGATTGTATTTAATTATTGATTGTTGATTTAATTTTTTAAGTGAATTTAACGGTTTATGTTACTACACTGTAAAGTTTTTAATATTCTCCGCACGGTAATCTCAATTTTTTTTTCCTTACAACCTCTTTGTTTTCCAATGAACGATTACTAATTGACGTTTGATTTTTTTTTCTTTATCTACTCTTTATTACTTTGTATTGGTTTTTTTTCCATACCATCTCTCTCTCTCTCTCTCTCTCCATTGGCAATCTATCATTTTCCAAAATTTGATGATGATTCTATGACATTAAATATGCATTATTAGTTTTTTTTTTTTTTTAATTTAGTGTTTCTAGCTTGATTTGTTTTGTATTTCATTCTTCCTTTGATGCATTGGGTGTGAGAATGAGTGTTTCCCTAGTATTACTCCACTTAATGTGGACAATTTTATTTATTTAATTTAGGCAAAATATTATATTTTAAAAATTTTAAAATAAAAAAAGGAGTGGAAACATAAATAATTTAATGATATATATGGGGGATGTGGCTGAATTTAAATGTTAAATAAAATGATATGAGAAAGAAAATAAAATTAAAATACATAACAATGCACACTAACTTATCCAAATAATTCTATGTAATATAATAATGGTACATTCTTATATACTATTTTTAATGATTTATAATGCAATATGATAATATTTAACAACCAAGGTCATTAAAAAAAAAAAAAATTAAAAAATTAAAAAAAAAAAAAACTTAAAACACAAAACTAAATCCCATCAACCAAAATAGAGTTCTAAAGAATACAAAACTTTATCAAGCTAAATTAGAGATGCAAGAAAATTAAAAATAAAAATCCACCAAAAAATTGAGGGAGAAAGAGTGGGAAATAACCACTTTTTTGTGAGAGAAAATTATTTAAAGAATGGAAGAGTGAATGACAAATTTATACTAAGAGGATGATAATAAAAAGAAATAAAATAAAGGAAGATAAAAGGAAAGAGGAAGAGTGATATCAAGGTAGAATGTTTGGGGAGATGAAAAGGTAAATAGAAGGAGAAAGGTTGGAAAATGTGTAAATGTAAAAAAAAAAAAAAAATGAGTACAATTTGATGAACACAATTTTATTTTATTTGAATTTAAGTAAAATATTATATTTTTTATTTTTTTAAAATAAAAAGAGAGAGAAAATATAAATAATTTAATGATAAGGAAGATGTGGTTGAATTTCAATATTGAGTAAAATAGAAGAGAAGAAAAAAATGAGAAAAATTAAAAGATATAACAATAAACACTAAATTATCTAAATTATGCTATATAATGGAATACTATTTTATTTTTATCTACTATCTTTAATTTTTTATTATATAATCGGATAAAATTTAACAATCAAAGAGCAAAATAATAATAATAATAACTTAAAACACAAAACTAAATCGTATCAACCTAAATTAAAGTTCTTAAAAACAAAAAAAATTATCAACCTAAAGCAGAGATGCAATAAAAAATAAAAATCTACCAAAACATTGAGAGAGAAAGAGAGAGAGAGAGAACCTTTTTGTGAGGGAAAACTATGCAAAGAATGGAAAAGAGTAATAAATTTATAGTAAGAGGGAAGAGATAAGAAGAGACAAATAAAGGAAGATGAAGGGAAAGATGAGTAGCAATATTAAAGTAGAGGGTAATGGGGAGATGAAAAGGTAAGGGAAGAAAAAAGGTTGACAAAAGTGTAAATATTTAAAAAATAAGTGAATGTAAAAAAAAAATTATATAAAATTGGAAATAAAAAAGAAATATATATAGATGTTAAAACCGACAAAGATGAATATGTAAAGTCAATAATATATATATATATATATTGGTAAAAAAAAGGAATAAATTATAAATAATAATTATGTGACGAATGACGTGGCGATGAGGTGACGCAACAGGAGCTCAGCCGTAATAAATGTCACGCTTTATATTTTAATAATATATAGATTAGAAATACATTTGTTAATAACATAACCCTACATCTTGAACTCCTACTCCCTTGAACATTCAAACACTTCATGCATAAGGAAGTGTCAGTTAAGTTACAAAACTCGTTTGTTCTATAATTTAAGAATTGCAATATGAATGAACTTTAACATAATTTTGCTCTAAATAATTTTATTCTTAAACAAGTATTAGGTAGTATAAAGATTCAATTTTAATGAAAATACTTCAAAAACCCCTCTAAAATAAAGGAATACAGTCATATTCTAGAAAATTTATAAAGATACAGAAAGTATGACATATTTAATACACAACAAAAATTAAAGTGTATACATATTCTGTCTTGTCTTACACCAATTTCCTTTTCTTCTCTATCATTTTTTTTTTCTTTCTTTCCTCTCTTTTCCCCCTCTCCCTCTCGCATTTTTGTTTGGCCAAATTGACAAATTGTAGTGTTGGATGGGGAAGGAAAAAAGTTGAGTAATAGGTTTTATCTTTTGAGATCACTTTTTTAAAAGAATAATTGATTTAGGAATTAGGATTACATATCTAGAAAGGTACATTTTTTTACAGTACCATTTAATTTTTCAGAAGGGTTCTCATAATTGACCACAACCTTTTTTTTTTTTTTTCCACTGAAGTGTAATTATAAAAAAGTACCGAAACTCTTACATTTTTTTTTCCAAATTTCAATGGGTGTATTTGCACCCACTACAGTATGTGGCCCTGCCTCTGGATACTATTCTATGTTAAAAAGGGGGAAAATCATATTCACTTTACCCTTGCAGAAACTTAGAACGAAATCAGCTCAATGGTTCTATTCCAGCTGAACTCATAAAAAGATCAAAGAGTGGTTCACTATTGTTAAGGTATGGTTTTTGTCAAAAGCGATGACTCTGTAATATCATAATTTTATTTCACTCTGATTTTCAAAAATAAATAAAGTCTGTATATAGTTTCTCTACAAAAACCTAAAGCATCAGTTAGTGTCATCATATACTAATATAATAATGTTCATGATGATATTCCTTGCTAACTTCCAATTGCTGCTATTAACCTTGTTGTTCGTAGTGTGGAAGAAAATTCAAACCTTTGTGCATCAGATTCATGTGAAAGGAAAAAGACGAAGAAAAATATTGTCGTTTTAACACTAGCATCAGTTGTTGGTTTTCTCATCCTCTTATTGACTATAGCGGCTATCTTGTGTGGGCTAACAAGGAGGAAACAACAAGAAGATAAGACTACAGGTTATGACATTAAATTAATATAAGATACACATTCTTGGAAACAAAGAAAACTTCAATTCTCCTAGGATATGTGCCTAATATACTTTTGATAATCTTAGCAGTTGCGCTAGTTGATACTGAACCAAACGTCCAGAATCGGCCACTGGAGTCAATGCAACGACAAGTGACATATTCTGATCTCCAAAGAATCACCAACAACTTTGAGAGGATTCTTGGTAAGGGTGGATTTGGAACAGTTTACTATGGCTGCATAGATGGAATTCATGTAGCAGTAAAGGTGTTCTCTCCATCATCAGTCCAAGGGTATCAACAATTTCAAGCAGAGGCAAGCCACTATAACATAGAATTCTTGATCTTCCATACATCGATTATTATACTAAATTAGTTATGATGATTTGAATTGTAGGTAAAACTTCTTATGAGAGTTCATCATAAAAACTTGACTACCCTTGTCGGGTATTGCTACGAAGGAACCAACATGGGACTCGTTTACGAGTACATGGCCAACAGAGACTTAGAAGCACAATTGTCAGGTTTGGTCATAGTTAAAACTAGCTTATAATAATATCATGGAGAGGAAACCCAACGATCGTATTGATTTGATTTTGAAAACTGGAAGGCTAAATTGACTCAACTAATAGTTTACGGAACAATTGGATTTGGCTAATGGTGAAAGGGTCAAATTAATAATTTAAGCCAAATTTTATTTTGAAGCAACATAAAAATAATTTCCCCTCCAAAACTTTTCTTAAACAACATGATCAAGGTTAATTTATTTGAACTACACAGCTAAATTAAGGCGTATTATTTACGGATGCAGGTCAAAAAACAAATATCTTGGGTTGGCAAGCAAGACTTCAAATAGCAATTGATGCAGCTGAAGGTTTGCAATAAGCTGATTAATATAAATATTTTAAAAGTGTTTAATCTTTTCATTCTTTTTCTATAATTAATAATGGATTGTAAAACAGGTTTGGAGTATTTGCATCATGGTTGTAAGCCACCCATAATCCATAGGGATGTGAAGACCACAAACATTTTGTTGAATGAAAAGTTCAATGCCAAACTAGGGGATTTTGGTCTATCAAAGATTTTCCAAATTGATAGCAGCACACATGTGTCGACAAATGTCGTTGGCACCCCTGGATACTTGGACCCTGAGTGAGTACCTCTGTTATTTATTTGTGAGTTCTAGTTAACTATGTTGATAAGTTTCTTATCATAAAAGGCAATTATCATGGAGTCAACAACAGAGCCACATTATAGTAATCATTAGTTGGTATTTATTATAATTTAGTTTGTATATAGAATTTATATTCTACTGTTGAAAGAATACATGGCATGGCAAGATACTAATGGATGGTTTAAATACAAAATAAAATTTAAAATCAGCTAAAAACATAAATTAGAACAATGACATGTAAATTGTGAGGCCTCTGGAGTTGTGACAAAAAGATAAAAAGATCGATTAATCAAAAGTCAACAGTCTTCAGTTTATATATTTGTGTAATAATTCAACTAGTTTTGTTCAATGAATATCAAAACATTACACAACAAACAATATCAAGAGTAGTATTACAAACTTCCCAACTCCCAAGAATAATGTTGCAAAAAACATGAAAATATAACATGGGTTGACTTGCAGGTACTACAAGTCGAACTGGTTAAATGAAAAAAGTGATGTATACAGTTTTGGAGTTGTTCTATTGAAGATTATCACAAATCGACCTGTGATCGAAAGATCCCACGAAAGGACTCACATAAGCCAATGGGTGGGTTTCATGCTTGCTAAAGGGAACATTCAAAATATTGTTGATCCAAGGTTGGGTGGAGATTTCAATGTTAACTCGGTTTGGAAAGCTCTTGAAGTAGCAGTGGCTTGTGTATCTCCAACTTCGAGTAGAAGGCCAACCATGAGTCAGGTAGTCGCAGAACTAAAGGAAAGTTTGACAACTGAATTATCTCAAAACATAGAGGGCTATAGGGTTGAATTGAAAGATTCATTTGAAATGATCAATATGGATCTCAGTACTGAACTCAATCCTTTAGCAAGGTAAAATGTTTCTAAAAATCAAAGTTGGCGTTTCGGATCTTGAACCTCAATAAAAATTACTACTAAAGTCTATGGGCACTGCCATTTGACGTCTTGATTCGGATATTTTGTATTTTGTTTTTTGTAAGATATAAATAAAATAAGAATTAACCCTCCCATTTTTTTTGTCAATCAAATTAAGTGGGAAGGTGTGAGCCATTTACACATGCTTGGATATTTATTTGTCTCTGATAAGGGAGATTTTAATGTATAATGGATTATTTAATGGACATGTTGTCATTACACAAATATACTACAACTTTTTTTTTTTTTTTTTTTTTGAGAAACAAATATACTACAACTTAGAAGAGCTATATTTGAAACATGACACACACTGACCACTGTGGCAGGAAGGTTGTTGATGCTCTAAAGCGAAAAAAATTTGCTTTTAACTTAAATTTCAAAAACTTAGATATATTAAAAAAAATCAAACGTTCTGATTATAAAATATATAATTTTTTAATATATAATTAAATTCACAAATATTTTATTGCGACTAATGTACTTATATTTATTATATGTGAAGCACCAAAATTATTTGCTTTTTAAAGTAATTATTTTTTACTACTAAAAAAAATAAGTAATTATTTTTTATATTTGAAGGATTAAGGGTAATTATACTTTTTTTTGTGTTGTATTTTTTAATATAAAAGTTGTGAAAATGTACTTGAAAATTGTATAATTTCTCTATATCTCTTTTTCTTATTATTATCAAGACTACTCATTTTTACAAATTTGTTCCATTTTTCAGTATTTATTAAATATTAAATTAATTATGACATTAATCTTATCCCAGTTGGACCTTAAAAATTTTGAATTTCTTCATTTTAGGTTCTTTGAATGGTTCGAGCTTGAAAATCCTGAATATTACATCAGCTATCGAAGCAGCACCAACATTAAAAGAAAGGTCCTCCAACCAAACCGAAGACTAAGATCTCAGCAAAGATGCTATACTATGATCCACACGATTAAAACTTACAAAATAGAAATTGAGAACACAATAACTTATTAATATCCCCCAGTAGATGGCCACAAGTTGTTGTTGAGTTTCGTGCTTTTTGCACTTTTTAAACTGAAGCATGATCATCCCATTCAAGCAATGCATCAAAAACACTAAGCTCTAGACAAATTAAAATTGCAATGCTTCTATGACTAATGACTGCATACAAATATGTATCCATCCGATTAGTAAACCTTTGCAAATGAGAAAGTTTACGTACAATCGCTAAACCATGCTCGTCTTTAGCTACAAGACTCTTGACCTTATGTTTAACTTTGATTATTCACAAAATTAACGTTATTGATCAGTTCAAATTAACATTTTAAAAAATAATTACGGACAAAGAGTATTTACCAAATGCTTAAAAGATAAATTGGGTTAAAACAAAATCTTTACACAAGTTTCAATCGCGCACATCCACATCTCCCATTTCAATGCAAATGACTCTTTTTTGCTAAACACGTACATATGTAATTCTAGGTTCCGCTTGTTAGGTTCTAAAAATTTAGAACAATTGGCAAACCGTGAGCACAAACGTGTCTAAATATAGATTCTTAAGTCTATAGATATGATTAAACAATACTCAAGGTGCTGCAAGTCAAAATACAAAAACAAGGAAGTTGCAGGTTCAAGAATTTGAAACATGCCAGGTTCAATCAATTGAGACTATGGTTCGACCAATCGAGATGAGTTTCTACAGATTTTAATTTCAGCCCAATAGTCCATTAAGCCTATTAAGTGATTAGGATTTCAGATCTAATTCACATAATATTTTAAGGAAACATTAAGGCACATTTTAAATAGGTTTTTTAGAGAGAGAAAAATGCTTCTTGTGCCTCCTATTGTAGATCTAGGGTTTCTGTATCCAAAACTCTTTAAAATCTTCTACCAGCAATATTCTTTGAAGAAACTCAAGATCCAGTGTTGTAAAAGTTGCTGCCATCACTAGTCATCAAAGGTGCTAGAAATTTAAAACTTCAGGGGTGGTCTTGGAGTTACAAACTAGAGAGTTTGAGCAACTTCAAGAACTTCAACCCTCAAACACGAAGAACATTCGAAGCAGAATCATCCAAACTACCTGCCTAGATCTCAAAGTTCACTGGAATCAAGCTCAAAAGCCTCCAAAAACCTCAATAAACACAAATCAGTGAAGCTCTACGGATTCAAGCCTTTAAAGCACCGAAGAACTTCCAACACAAACCTTCAAATGCGAAGAACATTCAAAGAGGAATCATCCAAATCATATTCCTAGATCTCAAAGTTCACTGGAATCAAGCTCAAAAGCCTCCAGAAACCTCACAAACCACAAATCAGTGAAGCTCTACGGATTCAAGCCTCTAAAGCCCTGAAGAACTTCCACCACAAATCTTCAAAGACGAAGAACGCACCAAGAACACGAAGAACGTACGAAGAACACGAAGAACAAAGAATTTCTAACAAGCTCATAGCCAGAGATTCATTGTAATTCTGTTTCAAAGGTCTTCGATCCATTCTTCAGCCAAATTGAAGTATATTTGGTGTTCAAATCAAAATCACATTACCACAACTCCAATCAACAAATCTTTCAAGGAGATCGAATCAGAGGATCACTCTTTTGTAATCACAGAGAATTGTACCACACATTCATCAATACAAATTCGCACTTGTGACACTATTTTACTTGTTTGACTCATTTCGAACAGAGAAATTTAGTCGTCCACATATTCTGGCACGCCCGGTGGGACATCTCTGCCTCTCATCTCATTCTCCTTCAAAGAAAGAAATCTTCATCATCTTGCTACCAGCTTAAATGGCCTCTAGCAAGAACATTCAAGCTTTAACAATAGTTACTTCAACTAAACTTGGTATGGCTACCACCAACAACTGCATTGGTGTAATCAATTGTAGCCAACCCAAAGCAAACAATGAACTTCAATCTCAATCAACCAAGGAAGCCAAGGTCCAGACAATCATCTCCTTAGACCCTCTTACAAGAAACAAGGTCATCAACAAGGACATTTCCACCTTGGAACACCTCAAGTATGGGGGCAAATCCCCTTCTTCCTTCACAAGAAGTTGGTCGCACGATTTCTCTCCCATCAAAGGGAACCCAAAAGATGAGATTTCACGTGCTCACTTCAAATCACTTTCTTCTCCATCATCTTGGGAAGTTGTGTCAGTCATGATGACTAACACCTCTACCATGGAAGAAAAGATGGCTGAAATGGAACAAAAGGTCATCCTTCTCACCAAAGCACTTGAAGAAAAGGACGTCAAAATTGCAACCCTAATGAACAAGCTGGAGGCACAAGATTCGGGTGAATCAAGTCTTGGCCCTGAGCACCCACCTGGCTTTACCTTGAAAGGAGAAAACGCTAGGGTTGATAAAGGACAAGGAGGTGAAGGCACTTCTCAACACGGACATTCCACCTCAATGGCCTTGATATCTGTCCAACAATTGCAAGACATGATAACGAACACTATTCGAGCACAATATGGAGGTTCTTCTACAAGTTCTCTCATATATTCGAAGCCTTATACAAAGCGCATCGATAATATGAGGATGCCAAATGGGTATCAACCCCCCAAGTTCTTACAATTTGATGGCAAAGGAAACCCTAAGCAACACGTGGCTCACTTTGTAGAAACCTGTGAGAATGCAGGGACTCAAGGAGGCCTCTTTGTAAAGCAATTCGTCCGTTCACTAAAAGGGAATGCCTTTGATTGGTATACAGACTTAGAACCCGAGTCAATTGATAATTGGGAACAACTTGAAAGGGAGTTCCTTAACCGATTCTATAGCACACGACGCACGGTAGGCATGATGGAGCTTACCAATACCAAACAATGGAAGGATGAGCTCGTCATTGATTATATCAATCGGTGGCGTTCTTTGAGCTTGGATTGCAAGGATAGACTTTCTGAAATTTCTGCTGTAGAGATGTGCATCCAAGGCATGCATTGGGGACTTCTTTACATCCTTCAAGGGATAAAACCTCGAACATTTGAAGAGTTAGCAACTCGTGCGCACGACATGGAGCTAAGCATTGCTAGCCGCGGAAATACAAAACCTCCCATACCTGAAGAAAGCGTAAGGGAAGTAAGGAGGAATGATAGGAATGCAAAAGTCGGCCTTAAAGACCCAATGGTTGTTAACACTGCCGAAGTCAAGGTTCCAAGAAGAGAAGCGAAGGCAAATGAAAAACGGGATGGCAAAAGAACGAGGTGTGTCATCTAACTTTTAAGGAACGTGAGCAAAAAGCATATCCATTCCCCAATGAAGATGTGCTAAACATCTTAGAACAACTATTGCAGTTGAAGCTAATCGAATTGCCAGAATGCAAGCGGCCGGAAGACATGGGGAAAGTTGATGACCCTAACTACTGCAAATATCATCGGATCATTGGCCACCCAATCCAAAAATGCTTCGTCTTCAAAGAACAAATCATGAAGCTTGCCAAAGAAAACAAGATTGATCTAGACTTCAATGAAGTTGTCGGGTCAAACCATGTGACCGTTGCTTGTGATGTACTTCCAACTCTCAAGCAGGGGGCAAACACCAACCAAGCTTACAAGTTGATCAACAATGATGATGCAAGGATCGGCCCTATCAATGGGAAGTTCCTCAAACGCGTCTATGCTTGAAAGTCGAGGATTGCTCCCTGGTAAGAGTTTAAACTGCCCACTGTAGCGCTGCAAGAGTATGTGATGTCTTCCCAGTACCTTTGACAGCGTACCAATAAGGAAAAATTAATCCCATTCTATGTCACCAATTGCTAGTGTGGCGTAGTGGTTGGATGCCCAAGTCGTCCTTGAGAGGTCTCGGGTTCGATTAGTGGTGATACCCACTATTACACACTGAGCCCTCCTTTTTGCAAAAAAAAAAAAAAAAAAAAAAAAAAAAAAAAAACTTTTGAACTACGTGATGACTTGATCCCTTTCAAGGGTACGTAGGCAACTTAGTATCTTTTGCTGAGTTCAGCCACGCACTAAAAAAAAATTATCAAATTATGAAAAAAAAAAAACAAAAAACAAAAACAAAGAAATCATCCAAAAAGAAAATATCAAAAAAAAAAAAATCATCAAAAAAAAATATCAAAAAAAAAATCATCAAAAAAAAAAAAATTATCAAAAAAAAAAATTATGTTGAACTACGTGATGACTTGATCCCTCTCCGGGGTACGTAGGCAGCTTAGTACTTGTCACTAAGTTCAGTCACATGAAAAGAAGAAGGATTGCTAGTCTGGTTTGAAGAGTTTTGCAATGGTTGTCAATATGCTTTTAAGGTCCCTTTGATTGGCAAGACATTGCTTAATAGGATCATCGAAGATTGTTGTAGTCGAAGATGAAGACTGTAAGGAGTTGACGTGGCTTAGCTTTCCTTGAAATGATGATGAACATAAGTTGATTCTTGGTTGTGGAGCAAAACAAAATCTTCAACCTCTTTTGCAAGAAATGAAGTCTGCATGGCATTGCTCATTTTCTATGGACATTCTCCCACGTTTCTAAAGTATGCTTTGCATCACTTATCTCCTGGGGGCATCTTCTTGTACCTTGCAAGTCTGAGCTGCATTGTCTCTCTTCTAGGTTGTGCCACTTCATAGCTCTGAAATTTGGACCACATCATCTCCCTTCTGAGTGGTGTCGTTTTACATCATGTCTCTGAAATCTGGACGACGTCAACTTCCTCCAGAATAATGATAGATTATATAGCCGAAGTCGGGATTGTATCATCTCTCCTCTATGGGCAAGTTCGTGCAATTTCGAATTCTTGGTGGCATGTTCTGACATCTTCAAAGTATTGGCATCATTCTTTCCTTGCATCTTCAACGTCTTGTTGGCCTTTCCTTTCATCTTCAACGTCTTGTTGGCATCTTTGAAATCCTAATGTCTAGCTACAGTGTTATGAACCTCAATGTCTGAGCTATGTTGCCTCTAAAAATTGATGCTGTTGTAGCTTTATTATAAAAGTCAATGTTTGTGCAACTTCAATGCAAGTGCAAGTGCTAATGTGGAGTGTTGTCGTAGCTTCATAACAAACATGAATGTTGGCATGACTTCTGTGCAAATGAGGAGTGTTGTCGTGGCTCCATGGCAAAGACGAGTATTGGCATGACTTCAGTGCTAATGTGGAGTGTTGTCATAGCTTCATGGCAAATATGGGTGCAACTTCAATGCGAGTGCAAGTGCTAGTGTGGAGTGTTGTCGTGGCTTCATGACAAAGATGAATGTTGGCACGACTTCGGTGCGAATGAAGTGTTGATGTGGCTTCATGGAAAAGATGAGTGTTGGCACGGCTTCGGTATGAATGAAGTGTTGACGTAGCTTCATGGCAAAGATGGATGTTGGTACGACTTCAATGCAAATAAAGTGTTGACGTGGCTTCGTGGCAAGGACGAGTGTTGGCACGGCTTCAGTGCGAATGAAGTGTTGACGTAGCTTCATGACAAAAATGAATATTGGCATGGCTTCAATGCAAATAAAATGTCGAGGCAGCTTCATGGAAAAAGAAGAATGCTAGTGCAGCTTCATTACAAAGGCAAATGATGATTCAACTTCATAGCAGATGTAAGTGCAAATATTGCTTCATAGCTAAGATGAACGTTGGCACGGCTTCGAAGCTAATGTGGAGTGTTGTCGTGGCTTCATGAAAAAGATGAATGTTGGCCCGGCTTCAGTGCAAATGATGGTGCGACTTCATAGCAGATGTAAGTGCAAATATTGCTTCATAGCTAAGATGAATGTTGGCACGGCTTCGGAGCTAATGTGGAGTGTTGTCGTGGCTTCATGAAAAAGATGAATGTTGACACGGCTTTAGTGCAAATGATGGTGCGACTTCATAATAGATGCAAGTGCAAATATTGCTTTAGTCGACAAAATAATGGTGACGCTTCAGTGCAAAGGAAGTGTTAACGTAGTTTCATGGCAAAGATGAGTGTTGGCATGGCTTTGGCGCGAATGAAATGTTGGCATGGCTTCAGTACAAGAACAAATGCTGGCACGACTTCCTGATAAAGACTCTTGATGTGGCTACATTGCAAAGACTCTTGAGATTGCTGCATTGAAAAGACAAGTGTTGGTACAGCTTAATTGCCAAGACAAAGGCCCGTACAACTTCAAAGTCAAGTGCTAGTAATAGCATCATTGAATCATGAACACCTTTGATAACATTGTTGCCTAGATGACTGTTGCTATGAGAACGTCAAGGATAGAGACAAACACCACTATGAAAATGTTGGTGTGAACCTCGACGTTAAAGCCCAAAGAATAAAGGAAAGTCTGCTGCATAACAAAAACAAGCGACAACAAAGAACTTGTTAGAAGAAAATCTCACCGCACGTCTAAATAAATAAAATAAAATAAAAAAATCAGAGAAAGAGAGAGCTTCAATTGTAATCTCTAGCCTGTGATAAAATAAATAAATAAATAAATAAAAAGAAAGAAAAAGAAAAAGAAAAAGAGAGAAGGCATTTTCTCTACACTTCAGAGTATTATGCTACTCACGGAGGCTCTGGTTGTGCAATTTAGTGCATGCCCGGATGGCCTTATATAGAGAGATTTGTGGAGCTCAAAGTCAGACTTTGCAAACTCGGATGCACTCAAAATCAAAGAAAACCGCACCGAATGTTGAAATGCAAGATGACATACAGCATACGGTAACTCACCAACTACCTCCTGACCTTCAAGTCAGAGTGCCCACCGCCAAAGTAGACCAAGAAGGCTATCAGTCCAACCATGCCTACAGATTTCTCTTTCAGATTTGTGAAAACCCTGACACGATTTTACAAAACTGAATCCACAAGGATCTTCTAGGGACTTCAAGCTACAAGACCCAGAGAAGATCAAACTCAGTAGACTATCCGTGTGCTCCCACGCACGGCCACGAACTCACAGTCACCAACGGAATAGTCTTTCAAAATCTGCGCAAATCCAGACCTCATTTCACAAAACTAACACCACAGGGCTGTTAAACGGACTTCGATGTACAAAACCCATAAAGGTCATCAACAACGGAGCCACCACGTGCCGCCACAAACTCGCAATGACCAACGGTTTAATCCTTGAAATCTGTGCAAATCGGGCCACCAATTCAGAAAACAAACCATACCAGGAGATTCTACGACCTCCGATCTAAAAAACCCATAAATTTTATGATCAAAAGAGCTCACATGCTCTGCCACGCGCCACCAGAAGATCCAGTGTCACAGCTTCCGTTTCACGCGCTCCCACGCGTTGCCAGATGATCACAAGCGCCGGAAGGTTTCTCACGCGCTTGCACGCGCCATGAGCTGACACGCGCGCCTAGTTGTATGACGTCATGCATGACGTCATATCACCCGGTTTGACCAACCCGCAAATCTGACTCGGTCCGGACCGCCTAAAATAAAAAAATAAAAAAAAATGCTTTGACCCAGTTGAACTTTGACTTTGACCAAAAAGTCAAAATTTTCAAAATGGACCTGTCCCATTCAGTTTTTCGAGTACATTCTGATTTTGGGATCCATTTCTTCATTTGAAACTCGAAAATTGTGCAAACATCCAATTTCTAGAAAGTTGACTTTTGCGTAAATGTTGACCAAAAGTCAAAATTTTTAAGATGGACCTATCTTGCTCAATTTTTCGCGTATATTCCAAATTTGGAGTCTGTTCCATCATTCTCAGAAATTGCACAAAATGACTCAATTCCAATATAGTTGACTTTTGTGTTGAAATCAACCCAAAGTCAAGATTTTCAAGCTAGACTTGTCTTGCATAGTTTTTCGCAACTTGGAAATCACCAATCTAACCCACATCTCTGAAGTACTGACAATGTCCAAAACTTAAGCTCCCAAGATCAAAATTTGAGATTCATCTATTTAGTTTGGATCCCTTCAAGGTTATTCTCTAGACTCTATCGAGGCTTCCCTTTCTAAAGTACAAATGAACTCTCACATGTGTGGCTTGAACTTGAAATTACATCGGGTCACCCGTCCAACCTACCATTCCCGTTCGGTGCCTACCAGTCTTCCGCCTACCATTCCCCTTTCGGTGCCAAACATTCCCACCTACCAGTCGGGAATCTACCATTCTCACTAAAAATTCTCAACCGCCATTCTCAACTACCCATCTACCATTCTTCGTCTCTCCACTATAAATAGAAGGGCCGGACTCATCAAGAACTCATCAAGAAAAACACACTAAGTCATGAAATGAAGATTTGCTTCTTTCAAATTTTCAAGTTCTCCTTCTCACAGCCATTTCTCACTATGGCCTCATCATTCTCAACACTTAGCAACCAATATTGCTTCATAATCCGTTTGAAATCAGCCCTCTCATGGTTTGGTAGAAAGCCTCTTCACAACATCATTGTAGTTTTGAGATCCAAACAAATTTTGTTTCTCCCTTTAACGACCATATTTGTCCATAAAATTACTCATAACAAGGTCTGCATTGTGGTTCCATGCTTCTTCAGACTTGGTTGGCCAGGAAATCCAATTCCAGCAGAGACACCTGTTCCTAAGCTCAGGGCTCCCGTAGTCTCTCTCCAATTGCTTGGTCTTCCAGCAGAAGCAGTGATTCGGAACAAACAGCAACTTGGCTGGTTTTTAAGACCAGAATCACAAGTTAGCTCCATCTTTCATTTTTCTATGCTTTTCCAACAAGTAGCAGTAAGTGAAGATGGTAAAAGGTGTTGGGGTATCCTACAAATTGTCTTCCATCTAACACTTGAAACAATCTTCAAGGCATCAGCTCATCAAAAATCAGCCTTTGGTGTTGGTAAATGGTCATCAAAGCCTTACTCCATGTCCCCACCAGTGTGGGACCCAAAGGTCATCGTTGCTGGTACCTCAAAACACACTTTCTGAAATTACTCCAACTTAAAATCAACTTGAAGTATTTCAAAAAGTGCTCTTCTGAAATTACTTCAACTTAATGTTCGTCGGCATGGTCCCATCACGCAAGCACATTCTACGACTTACTGTCAGACCCCATGCAGCATACAGTCAGTCCCATATTCAAAGGTGTACTTCCCAAAAACACCTACACCAGAAAGTCCCCAACATACAGGACCAGTACCATGGTGGCGTATGTTTCACCCATTCGCTTTGCTTCATCCCCATCTTCTTCACACAGTCACCATCTCCACCTCATCTCCATCGTCTTCTTCTCACAACCATCATCATCCCCAGAATCCATAAGCTTCTGAAATTACCTCAACTTAACCTGAGTAAAACGATGACGCATGCGCACTCAACCACTTTCCCACATGGCCTAGCCGTAATCCGAAGTATACTCTTCTGAGATGACTTCACCAGCGGTTCTTAAAAACATGAGGCTAGCCCCATGACTCTGCATGCTGTACCCAGCCACCATCCTCGCGTCTTCCCCATCTTCTACACCCTGTGATCGCTGCCAACGATCCAAAAACACTCTTCTGAAGTTACTTTAACTTAACCTCTGCTGAGAAGGCTTAGTCACGCAAGTACATTCAAATACAGGCAGACCCCTTTTCGGTCTTATCAAAGCCTTTCATATGGGTGGGTTTACTCTTCGGAAATTATCTCATCTTGCTGAAAGCTCCACCAACTTCAACTATTTCATTTAAAAAGTCGAGTGCAAAAATATATTTTCGAAACTCATTCCCACACCACACTCTAAAACTGTGTGCGTGAACGAGTCTCGAGGGGGCATTTGTAGAGAGGGAAAATTCTCGACCTATCACAAGCTGACACGTCACACTACCAAGTCCACAAAATACAGCCAATTACAAAGCGCCACATATTGCTGCTAGGTTTTGCTATCACTACTCAGAAACCAACAAAAATTTGCCAAGTGTCATGCAAAAACCAATCACGCATCAGCGCGTGTAAGCGATGACATAAGCAGCCTCGCACGTGTAAGTAATGACACAATCAGCCTCGCACGTGTAAGCGATGACATAATCAGCCTCGCACGTGTAAGCGATGACGTAAGCGAACCAATCAAGCTCTGCCACGTGTCACCAATCAAGCTCCGCCACGTGTCACTCATCCACCCCTAAACTCCTATAAATAGAAGCCTTCCTAAGGCATTTGAGGAGATCTGGAGGGAGGGCACCAAGCCATCTGAAGCACAAG
This sequence comes from Quercus aquifolioides, assembly GCA_019022515.1. NCBI lineage: Eukaryota > Viridiplantae > Streptophyta > Magnoliopsida > Fagales > Fagaceae > Quercus > Quercus aquifolioides. The sequence continues at coordinate 68,172 of JAFHAW010000029.1, forward strand.
CAGCATCAGAGAAGATTCAGAAGTCCAGAAGCTCTGCTGGAATCAAGCCCTGAAGCCTTCAGCAACTTCAAGAACTTCAACCCTCAAACACGAAGAACATTCGAAGCAGAATCATCCAAACTACCTGCCTAGATCTCAAAGTTCACTGGAATCAAGCTCAAAAGCCTCCAAAAACCTCAATAAACACAAATCAGTGAAGCTCTACAGATTCAAGCCTCTAAAGCACCGAAGAACTTCCAACACAAACCTTCAAATACGAAGAACATTCAAAGAGGAATCATCCAAATCATATTCCTAGATCTCAAAGTTCACTGGAATCAAGCTCAAAAGCCTCCAGAAACCTCACAAACCACAAATCAGTGAAGCTCTACGGATTCAAGCCTCTAAAGCCCCGAAGAACTTCCACCACAAATCTTCAAAGACGAAGAACGCACCAAGAACACGAAGAACGTACGAAGAACACAAAGAACAAAGAATTTCTAACAAGCTCATAGCCAGAGGTTCATTGTAATTCTGTTTCAAAGGTCTTCGATCCATTCTTCAGCCAAATTGAAGTATATTTGGTGTTCAAATCAAAATCACATTACCACAATTCCAATCAACAAATCTTTTAAGGAGATCGAATTAGAGGATCACTCTTTTGTAATCACAGAGAATTGTACCACACATTCATCAATACAAATTCGCATTTGTGCAACTATTTTACTTGTTTAACTCATTTCGAACCGAGAAATTTAGTCGTCCATAGGCGTGACTGAATCAAGTCGAATTTTTTATGTGACTACTGAATCTTGCAGTTTTTCTGCTTTTCCTACTTTTCTTCTAACATTTGTAATTGAAAATTGTGTGTAATCACATTATTGTGTTAAAACCTGTAGCTATGATGGTGTTGATGAACAATTTGTTTGTGGTGTGTGTTGTGGCCTTGAATGTCAAACTCGGGATTATAAATTATTAAATTCAGCCTATATTGAAAATTTTGGAATTCAAATTGGGTACGGGTATGGTGAAAGGAAAGCCATTGTCAAAGTCTGGTAACCCATTGCTTCAATTTCAGAACTGCTTTCTCAAAATAATTTCAGAACTGACAAAAAAGTAACCAAAGGAATTAAAATTATAGATTGTTGAGGGCTACTTTTTTTAATATTCGGTTAAGCAAAAAAATTGTATTGTGCTAGAAAAATACAGACATTATTGGGCATAAACAATGGGCCGAAACAAGTGTTAATTAAATTTTGTTGGTTTTATAAGCTATTGGGCTCATGGGCCACAATTACTATACTACAAGAGTTGGGCCTTTGCCCACTACAAGGGTTGGACTTCAAGGCCTACAAATACAAGTGAGCTTACTACCAAGGAAGTGCTTTTGGAAGCACACAATCAATCCTCATAAAGTTCTTAACAAGCATTAAGCACTTTCTAGTTTCTACTTTCTAGCACTACTGTTGAAGCTTAAGCACTTTTCAGCACAAACATGAGATTATGTCACTTTGTGAAAGAATAAATCCCAACTCTGTATTGTCTTCTTCACTAGAGCTACTGGAGAATATATAAAACACATGTATCAGATGTATGTATATATCAATATATCATTCTCTTCTTCGTCATTAAGAATGCTAGAGCAAAGTAACAAAACAACTGACAAAGCTTCAAGATCTGTTAGACTCGCCAAAAAATCATTGAATACTATTGGACTCTTAGGAACCTCATACAGCGCCTGGAACCTTTTGTGGTGGCACAGTACTCATGCACCTTGACCATGTATTGTCTAGTTTGCAAAATATCAATATGCTAGTTCTACAATAATTATAAAATGTAATAGATAAAGCAAATACAATACAACTTAGCTTAACCATAAAATTATCTAATAGTCTTAAGTAAATGTACAATTTATAAAAATCATGTTTGAGCAGGGACGACCCAACATAATTTGGGGCCTAAGGCGTAAAATTTATGTACCTTTTGTATGTATATATTAATTAAACAAAATTATTTAATACTAATCAAATGAAGATTAATTTGATACATTAAATACATAATTTGATAAATAATACTAGCTAAACTAATGTTAATTTTATATAGAGAATTGATGTTAATTTAGTATAGAGAATTGAATATTATAGTTGAATCATAAATTTTTAAAATAAGAAATAAAAATATATTTTGATTAAAAATGATACTTTATTTTAGATATATGACAATGCTAAATTTGTAATCTAATTTTTAATTTTATATCATGTTTTTAAGAAAGAGTTATATATTATTTGGTTTGTGACTTTGTAGGATATTGGTATATAAAAATTAAAGTCTCAAACTATTAGGGGAGATTAATATATAATTGATGATTTAAAACATTTGAATCATTTTTTTTTCAAACATTCTAGGCTTTCAATTGGGCTAGGTTTCAATTAGTCTCATAATTTGGGAGTCTTAATAGAAATGAAAAGGAAAAATGTGATAAAAGAAATAAAAATGTTTACAATATAATGTGACAATGACTATGATTGATGAATTTCATCAATTTAATTAATAAATGTTTAAAACTTTTTTTGATCGGTGACATGCCAATTTGTAGTAAAATTTGTGATATTCTTAGCATTACTAATTTTTTTTAAAAAAAATGTACAACCATTAATATATATATATATATATATATATATATAATTTTATAAAATTTTGGGCCTTTGACTATGAAGGAGGGGGCCTTCTTCCCTAAGGGGATTTTTTTTTTTTTTGGTGGTGGGCCTTAGACTTAGGCCTAAGTATCTAGACCTTGGGCCGGTCCTATGTTTGAGTCTTAAAAAAAATAAAAAAATAAAAGAACAATAGAAAATAAAATCTTAATATTTAAATTTAAGAAAAGGGATTGACTCAAAGTTGTTGGCTTAGACCCCAAAATACATTGAACGGGCCCTGCATCACTGCATGTTTGCTAGGGTTCATACTTAAATGAATGAAAAACCATATCATAGCCAAGTGTGCATATTCCTAAACTCACAGCTCAAATCATCTGTTTCTAAGTTTTGCCTTTTTATTGGATTGGATTTTAGTGGTGCACGAAAAAATTGGTGCTGCTACAATATAGGACCCAGAGTTTTGTATTGTAGTCTTGGAAGGGAGGTTGGGGAGGGTGTTGGTGGCTATTTGGCAGAGCATGGAGAGAGGTCGTGAACAAAGGAGGAGGGACAGCTGGAGATGTTTCTAGCCATAGATCCTTCAAAAAAATCAAACCAAAAATTTAGTTGGGGTTAAAGAAGATTTTGACACCATTTGTGGTGATGTGTATGACATGTGAAATGATTAAATTTTGTATCCTTTGTTTGTTTTGATAGAAAATCTTTTGTAAAAATAATTTTTTATATTTTTTAAAATTTGGTAGCATAAAAAAAGTTAGTGAATGGAAAATTATCTTTAGTCAATAGAAAAACCCTAACAAAAAAATAATAATTCGAAAAACAAGCTCTCTTGCTGTGGGTCAAGAACAAAAAATATTTATGATTAAGAACAAAATTACCAGTTTTTGGAGTTTGAATGAGATTTTTGTCAACGTTAATGCATCATAAAAATTTAAAAATTAAATTATGAGCTTAATTGGTGATGTCTTTTGTTATCAAATAAGAGATTTGAGACTTAAACCTACACAATAAATCAATTAGTGTCTTGCTTGATGACAAAGAGTAATTATCGTGGAACAAATATCATACATTACAATTCATAATATTACTCATTTTTACGCACATTGTCACAACTATTCAGCATAACAGACAGTGAGAAGTGGAGAAAAAATTAATAAGTCCATTTAATAATGACAATTAATTTTAATCACTTCTGCACATAAGATAGAACAATTGTGACAAAGATAATTAGCATGAAAATGTACAGTAGTATTATTGAATTAATTAATGTCTCCTCTTTTGCTTTCTTCTTTTCTCCATCATTATTTACCATCTCCTCTTTCACTACATTTCTCTGTGAATTGCAATCATGATTTTGAAATTCGAACTGGATTGACTGGTCGAACCGCGAAACCCAAAAACTAGATACAAATCTAGTTTTTTAAACTACCAAAACTGGAAATTTTAATTTTTCAGTGAACCTTTCAAACTGCAATCAAATCGCCTAGTTTTCAAAACTGGATACGGGTCACACGGTCCCTAAAAATACAAAACATTGCCCAAATGAATCTCCCACGTTTGATCTTCCCTAGAAAAAAAAAATAATTAAAAAAAAAAAGTCTGTAGAAGAAAGAGTACAAATCTGCTTCTACATATGCATCTGCTTCTTCTTTGTTTGTTTGGAAAATTGTGGAAGAGAGACTGCTGTTAGTTTGAAAACTGTGGAAGAAATAACAGAAGAGGGAGAGAGAGATGAAGGTTTTAGAGGAAAGCTAAAAGAATAGAAGAATGGACTAAGGAGTTCATAGGGTTTGAAGTTTGATCATGTGGCTTGGGGAAACGTGTGACCTTTGAGCACGATGCTTGGGGAAACATGTGAGTGAGATTGAGGTTCTCTAGAAATCTCATGAGTCATAAGGATTTTTTTTTTTTTTTTTTTGTCTTTTTATCTTCCACTGCCACAACTTATTAAAGTTTAATTTTATTATTTTTAAAAGTTATTTTAGTTATATTTATTTATTATTTTTATATATAATTTTTTGAAATATTTTAAGTAATAAGAGAAAATATAATAAATATCATCTTTTGAAAGCTTGGATTTGTGTTAAAATACAAGAGCTTGTTCAGACCCCCAATTAAAAATAATAGCTAGATTTTTTTTACTCTACCTTAGATTAAGTGCGGAACAAAAGTAAATAAACGCAATAAACCAATAACTCTACCCTAAGCCATATTCATCCATCATCAACAATAAAATGAAAGCTTAAAGAATAGGAAAGAGAGATGCAAATACAAGATAATACCGAGACGTATTATTGAAGAGGAAACCGAAGAATTCAGCGAAAAACCTCTCCGCAACCCTCCAAGTCGAAATCGATCCACTAGAAAATAAAGTTGGAATATACGAATAACAAAAGACCCCCCAAGCCTAATCTACCATGAAAGCTCGGATTTGATTAAATACAAAAGAACTTGTTTAGACCCCCAAATTAAAATTACGGCTAGATAGCCTTTACCCTAACTTATACTAAATGCGGAACAAGAGTAAATAAAGCGCAAAGAACCATTATCACTGCCCTAAGCTATATTCATCCATTATTAGCAATAAAAGGAAAGCTTAAAGGTAAGGAAGAGAGATGCAAATACAAGATAACACCGATACATGTTATCGAAAAGGAAACCGAAGAACTCGGCGAAAAACCTCTCCGCGACCCTTCAAGTCGAAATCGATCCACTAGAGAATAAAGTTGAAGTACACGAATAACAAAAGACCCTCTAAGTCTAGTCTACCCCATATACTTGAGCCCTCCAAGCTCCTGCTACCAACTGACTTCTCGAAGCCTTATCTTCTCTAGCTTTCTGAATCCTGCAATATGCTCGATTGCATCTGCCAAGCCTCACCGGCTTCTTTTGGCAAATCCTTAAAGCTTCCCATGCTCCAAAACAATCTCTACACTCTAAAAATGTGTGAGTTGTGTTTGGGTACAAATCTCCTCTCAAGGTATGACAATAGGAGAGGGAATGAGAAAATGCTACAATTATTTCTCACTAAGGATGAGTAGTTCTCTCTCTAAAAGATGGGTGTGTGTGTTGTAGAAAACCTATTTAGGGTTCTTATCTCTAAATAGCTTCTTTTACTTTTGTGGGTAATAAGGGTATATATAGTATGGGTGAAGGGTAGGAAAGTCACACTCAAAATCCTCAAGGCAGAAAGTTTTGCGGGTACCTTGCGAGATGGCCTGTCTCGCAAAGCACTTGCGAAATGCAGTCTAGCACTTGACTCTTTAGCTTCTAGCATGTGATTCTCACATGCCCTTTTCGCGAATTACTCTTCTCGCGAACTTCTTGTGAGCTAGTCGCGAAACTGCACTGATCTTCATTTCATACTTGATTCTTCACCAACTTAATACTAAACTCAATACAATAAAATATCACAAAATACAAGGAACAAAATTAATGCTATTACAACACTTTTTGTCATGGAATAAAGCCAACATAAAACATAGTTGTAAATCACAACTTTACAATCTCCCCCTTTGGCTATTCCGTGACAAAACACCCTATTACAGACTCTAGACTTAAACGTGAGTTTGGGAACAATGGCAAAACTCACTCACACGTAAATCTAAAACCTGTGATGAACTTGGAACATATATACCTATAACCTGAAACACTTGCAAAAAACACATTAGACCCTCAAGGTAAATCAAGTGATAAAAGCACAAGTATAATATAACAAGTAAAAAACGATCAAGTAAACTTGATGTGAAACATATGAGCAACTTGATCAAGCACATAACAGTCATATGGAAATGACTACAATGATCATATAGCAAAGGAAATGATCATCCGAACATGCAACTAATAAAGCACAATGGCATAAGGATGTGTACATGTCCAACACATAAACATGATGCGATGAGAGCAACAAAGTATAGATACTAAATGTAACTCAAAGCACCATAAATTAACGAGAAAACAAGCATAAAGTAAAACAAACAAAACAAAGTTTTCTCATAAAAAATAAAAAAGTCTTCTCCCCCTTAATATATGCATCTCCCCTATAGCTTTCTCCCCCTATGAAAGCCATAACTTTATACAGCATGTATTTTGTGCCTGTCATTTTTTTGTTCAATAAAAATAATAACAATATTTAACTGTGCCATACTTTAAACAGTTGGGGCTGACCTAACACATGAACAAAAATCTTTAATATTGCCTTTAAAACAGGATCTCCAGAAGTTCAAAGAGTTACTATCACCTCGCATAAAAATAACTAAAAAATGACAGAAGTTTTTGGTTACTCATGCTGACCACCATTATATTAAAGGAGGAAGATTAGTTTTCTGCTATATGACAATAGTTGAAGCTCTAAGGTTTTCAGACCCGGACCGGACCGGGAGGTCGGACCGTGAAAATCGAGAATCAGGATGAAAACCGGTTTTTTAAGCATAAAGAACCGGATTTTTTGTTAATTTCGTGAACCCCTAAAACCGGGGTTGGACCGCACGAACCGGTGGCAAGAACCGTGCGGTCCAACCCCTTAGCAATTTATTAAAAAAAAAAAAACAACTTAACACAATTTTATTCTACTTAATTAAATTATCCATCTCTTAGAAGGAATAAAAAAAATTATAATTAAAATCCTTCAAAGATATTCAACTTTACTTCAAAAATTAATCATAAATTTTAATGTTTTCATGGTTATTATTTTATTTTATTAACTTTCTTATTTAATTATTAAACATATGCTTGAAAATCATTAAATTTTCCCTCACATATATAGATATATTGTTAATTTTGCTAGTTTTATAAATTTAATATCTATATTTAGGCTTTAATTAATTATTAAATTAATTATGACGTCATCACAGTTCGACCTCAAAAATCTTGAACCTCTCCCTTTTACGGTTCAATGAACAGTCCGAGTCTGAAAACCTTGGTCTCTACTAGAAGACTAAAGGTAGTATAACCTTAAGGGTGATTAGTAATGTATCAAATTGTAATTTCCTATTTACACGTGTACATGAGTCAGTTAGTTTTCTGTATAAATATTGGAACAGAGCTTTGTGTTCATTTGGTTAAGCTTAATGCAAAAGATCAGTTTCTAGATATTTTCTTCTCCAAGATTTCTCTCTAGATTTTTTTTACATGGTATCAAAGCTTGCGTTAAGCCTAACCTCTTAGCGTCAATATCTTCTTCATTCTCAAGCTATTTCCTTGGCATCCGATGCTAATCCCAACACCACCAATTTGAATGCAAATTCTATTTCCTATCTCAATTCTAGTTCTGCTTCAGGAACAACCAGAGATGATTCTACCAATCCTTATCTGCTTCAAAGTGGAGATAATCTAGGAAATGTCTTGGGTTCTCAGCTTTTGATTGGTGACAATTATCCTACCTAAAGCAGAACAATGCTTTTAACACTAACCATTGGATTCAAGTGTTCCAAACTTCTCGTCTTGGAGAAGATGCAACAATTTGGTGCTGTCATGGATCTTGATCTCAATTTCCAAAGAGATCGCCAACAGTGAAATTTATGCAAGCACAACTTGCAAAGTGTGGCTGGATCTGAAGGATAGGTTCTCTCAGAAGAACAGGCCAAGAATCTTCGAATTGAAGAAAGCCATTGCTTCCTTGAATCAGAAACAATCCTCAGTAAGTGCAAACTTCACAAACCTCAAGTCTCTTTGGGAAGAACTGGTTAGTTACCGTAATTTACCTGTATGTCCATGTGGGGTTACAAAGGACATTCATGAAATTTTCCATCAAGAGTATGTTTTGCAATTCCTAATGGGATTGGATGATCTTATTAATGGAGCCTATGCCTACAATTTGCAAATTTTTCTCTCTTGTTCATCAAGAAGAGAAACAGAGAGCTATTGGATCTACAACCACTACTGTGTCAGTTGAGCCTGCAGCCTTGTTGAGCTAATTTGAGAACTATAATTCCAGATTTGAGATTCTAATTCCAAGACTAATACCTCTGGAAAGTTTGTGAAAAACAAAGACAACCCTGGATGCACTCACCGTGGATTGAAAAACCACACAGTAGACAGATACTACAAACTCCATGGTTATCCACCAGGATTTTGTAGCAAAGGTAGAAAATCTAGGCAATCCTCACAGGTCAATCAAGTATCATCTATGCAGACTCGATCAAATGAGGTTGCTTCACAATTTGCATCTCCAAGGCAGTTTTCAGCACCAAGGTTATCTCAGAGTTCTTGCCAAGAATTGATGGCCTTTCTGAATGGTCAAGCCACAATTGGTAACTTTCAACTTGAGAATTCTTCCACAGCTGCCAATCTTGTTAATCAAGTCTCCACTGAAGGCTATAATCCTTTTCTTCACATGTCAGGTATTCCAAAAAATTTGAACACTCAGTTTTCTCTACTACGTTTTCCCAGCATTCGCTCATGTCTGCTAATGATTGGATTTTGGATATAGGTGCAACAGATCATGTGGTCAATTCTGTGTCCCTTTTCACTGCTGTCAGTTCAGTTTCTCACCTTAGTGTTAAACTACCAAATGGTCAAACTGCTATAGTCACTCAAATAGGGACTATCCAAATGACATCTACCTTGTCTTTAACCAATGTTCTTTGCATTCCTTCTTTTTGATTCAATCTAATTTCTGTTCATAAATTGACCAAGACCTTGTCTTGTTGCCATATATTTTTGGACACATTATGTTTCATCCAGGACCTGCAAAATTGGAAAACGATTGGATTGGGTAAAGAAAAGGGAAGCTTATATGTTTTGGACATTCATTCAAAGCTCCTTCAATTTCCTTTGCCCAAGACATGCTTATCTTCCAATGTTCCTGCACACTCCTTGAAATCTTCTGCCAATGTTTCTTCTTTGTCCTTTTCTGCTTTTTCCAATAAGCCATCTGTATATAAACATTGGCATTCAAGGTTGGGACATCCTTCCTGATCTCATCTAGTTTTTTTTTATCTTTCACTGTAACTCAGTTGAATGCTGTTAATAATGCTGGTCTTGTATGCGATATATGTCCTTTGGCCAAGCAAAACAGACTCCCTTTTCCTTATGGAAAACATTTGTACAAGTTCGCTTTTGATTTGATACATATTGATACTTGGGGTCCCTTTTCAGTTCCCACACTAGATGGTTTTCAATATACCTTGACTATTGTTGACGATTGCACTAGAACAATATGGGTTTATTTGATGAGGCATAATTTTGATGCTAAATTTCTTTTAGAGACATTTTTTACAATGGTTGAAACTCAATTTCATTGCAAAATTAAGTCTCTTAGATCAGACTATGCACTTGAGTTTGAACTCAAAACCTTTTTAGCTCCTTAAGGAACCCTTCATCAATATAGCTGTGTTGGTACCCCACAACAAAACTCTGTTGTGGAAAGAAAACACCAACATCTTCTAGCAGTAGCTAGAGCTCTCAAGTTTGAGTCCAACATTCCCATTCATTTTTGGGTGGACTGTGAGCTTACTTCTGTGCCTCTCATCAACAGAAGTCCTTCACCATTACTCAACAATAGAAGTCCCAATGAACCTCTTTTCCAATCATCTCATCCTACTCTCATTTAAAGGTTTTTGACTGCCTTTGTTTTGCATCTACTCTTCCTAATCATAGACTGAAATTTGATCCTATAGCTAACACTTGTGTATTTATTGGATACCCTTTTGGTGTTAAAGGTTACAAATTACTTGACCTTTCCACCAATACAACTCTTTTCTCTAGAGATTTTATTTTTCATGAACATATATTCCCTCAATCCTATGTTTCTCCTTCAAAATTCTATTCTATGCCTTTAGTTCAGGATAAATTCAGTTTTTCCTTGGATTCATTTCTGTCATCCAATTCTGCAGACACTTCTTTAGACATTCCTGCAGTTTCTGATCTTGATCTTGCGGCTCCCATTCCTGATACTAATCATAGCACTTATATTCTCTCATTTATACCACCCGCATCACCTACACAACCTGAACCTTTAATCCACCTGAACCACCTGCCCAACCCGACCAACCTGTTCTTAGAAGATCTATTAGATCTCACACAGCTCCCACATATCTCCAAGATTACCACTGTGACTTGGCTACAAATCCAACTACTGTGGTTCCAAATGAAACTCAATCCTATCCTATCTACCATTATCTTTCCTATTCCAAACTCTCACAATCCTATAAAACCCTTACTATAGCTCTCTCTTCCCAAACTGAACCAGCAACTTACCATCATGCTATTCAGTCTTCTCATTGGAGGAAGGGTATGGGTTCTCACTCCCCTTCCACCCCACAAACAACCCATAGGTTCTAAGAGGGTTTACAAAACCAAATACAAGGCAAATGGTAGTATTGAAAGATATAAGACAAGACTTGTTGCCAAGGGTTTCACCTAACAAGAAGGCCTTGGCTACTTTGAGACCTTCTCACCAGTGGCTAAGTTTGTGACTGTGAGGACCATTTTGGCCTTGGATGCAATTAAATATTGGCACCTCATTCAATTAGATGTCAACAATGCATTTCTCCATGGAGATTTGCACGAGGAAGTGTATATGGAACTGCCTCTTGGTTTTGTTCCTAAGGTTGTTGGTCAGGGGGAGAAGAAGAACTTAGTTTGTAGATTGACAAAATCATTCTATGAGTTGAAGCAAGCGAGCAGGAAATTGTTTGCCAAACTCACTGCGGTCATACTAACTCGGGGGATTCACTCAGTCCAAATTTGATTATTCATTGTTTACAAAGAATTAAAATGGCACCTATCTTGCTGTCCTAGTATATGTGGATGACATATTGGTGGCTAGCAATAATTTGGTGGCTGTAAAATAGTTAAGAGTTTTCTTCATGATCAATCTAAGTTGAAGGATTTTTTTTTTTTTTTTTGATAAGTAAGAATGATATATACACGAAAAGCTACTCTATGCATGAAAAGCACAGAGCAAACCCAAAAATTACAAGAAGAAAAAAAAAAACAGAGAAAATACATAAAAGAAAACCAAGCAACATATTAATTACAAAAGAGAAAGAGAGCTAAGAAAAGAATGAAGAGAATCACTAGTCGTGAGTCCCCAAGCCCAAGACCAATAAAAAAGAGTTCCACAAAAGAAGCAAGCATCTGATCATTGGAACTATCCAAATCCTTAAAAGTCCACTAATTCCGTTCCTTCCAAAGACACCATGGTATGCACAACGGAACTAAATTCCAGATCTAAGACAAATGCTTCCCCAACCAATTCCACTAACCAAAAAGCAAATCTGGAATTGATCTAGGTATGACCCACGACAATCCAAAAGTTATGAAAACAAAACTCCACAACCGATAAGCCATCTCACAATGAAGAAGTAAGTGGTCCATCGTTTCTCCACAATGTCGACACATAATGCACCAGTCCACAAAATCCAAGCCCCTTAATCTCACGTTATCACCCGGTAGGATCTTATTCCAAGCTATACACTAAACGAAAAAAGAAACAAGCCTAAGGACCTTAACTCTCCATATACCTTTCCAAGGAAAGACAACTGAGGGAGAATCCTGCAACTTGTTATAATACGACCAGATGTCAAAATCTCCATTAGGCTTCAACTTCCATCTCATCTAGTCTCCCACATCCATTGAAGGAGTATTGGCTTCCAAAATACGAAGAAAATGCAGCCCTTCATCCATCTCCTAATCATTAAATTTCCGAATAAAACGAACATCCCAAATTCTTCTATCCTCCATCCCCTGCCTTGACAAAGAAACTTCTACAGAGGCCTCCCTATCAATAGCAATACCATATAGCCTCAGGAAAGCCAATTGGAAAGGTTGATCTCCATACCACCCATCCTACCAAAATCTCACTCTATTCCCCAACCCAACAACAAACTAAGCATTTTTGCTAAAATCCTCCCAGCCCATACGAATACCTCTCCATAAACCACACCTATGAACTGCCCTACCTAGCTTAGAAGTCTATCCCCCCCACTCTTCCCCAAACTTTGAAGCTACCACCCTCCTCCACAACTGATTCTCCTCTTTCCCAAACTGCCACAACCATTTCCCCAATAAGACCTTATTGAAAGTAGTAAGTTTCCTTATACCTAAACCACCATTGGCTATAGGTGCACAAACTTTATCCCATCCTACCAGATGAGTCTTATTATCACCCCATAGAAAATCCCTTTGCAACTTTTCAATTCTATTAGCTAGCCACATAAGTCGGAATGGTGAATAGCGATAGAAAATAGGTAGGAAGACTAGATAACGTACTCTTGAGTAACGTCAATCTACCCCCCTTAGAAAAATATATCTTTTTCCAGCCAGCCAACTTTTGCTCAATTTTTTCCAAGATAGGATTCCAAATTGAAGGAGAGTTATGCGAAGCCCCCCAACGGCATGCCAAGATAAGACATAGGCAAAGTTCCAAATCTACAACCTAAATTTTAGCCAAGGCATGCACATCATCTACATCCCCTAGTGGAACTATTTCACTCTTCTGCACATTGACCTTCAGACTTGTCACAGCCTGAAAACAAAGTAACAACAACCGAATATGAAGAATTTGCTCCACATCTTCATCACAAAATAGACTAGTATCATCTCAATAGATGTGAAACACATTCCCCACCATAGAACCATAGAATAAGCCACTCTTCTCAACATCCTACTGAAAACCTCCATCATAATAAAAAACAACATAAGAGATAGTAGATTCCCTTGTCTTAAACCCCTTAAACTACCCAAAAAATCAGTTGGAGACCCATTAATCAAAACAGAGAATTGAACCATGGATATACAAGTGCGAATCCACTTACACTACTTCACCCTAAAGCCCATTCTCTCCAACAAATCCAGAAGAGCCTCTCAATTCACATGATCGTAGGCTTTCTCAACATCAAGTTTACATATAACCCAAGGAACCCGTCTCTTCACTCGGCTATCAACACATTCATTCGCAATAAGAACCAAATCAAGGATTTGTCTTCCACCCACAAAGCTATTCTGAGTCTCAGAGATCAACTGATTTAAAACCATTCTCAAACGATTTGCCAAAACCTTGACCAAGATCTTATACACACTCCCCACCAAGCTAATAGGTCGAAAATCTCTAATATTAAAGGCATCATTTTTTTTTTTGTTGGAATTAAAGCGATGAAAGTAGCATTAAGAGATTTTTCAAACTTACAATGTTGAAAAAACTCTTCAAAGATCGCTAAGACGTCTTTCTCCACTACTCTCCAACAATGATGATAAAAATCCATAATAAAACCATCCAGACCTGGAGCTTTGTCCCCTTCTAAGTCTCTTACAACCTGAAAAATCTCCTCTCTCTCTCAAACTTCCTTTCAAGCCAAACTCACTCCATATCCCCAATACAATCAAACTCCAAACCCTCCACAAAAGGCCTCCACACCTTAGACTCCTGATACAAAATTTTTATAAAATTGTACTACTTGAGCAGTTACCTCGGATTCCTCCTTAGAAACCACCCCATCCTCCAAGATCCTCAGATGATTATACCTTCTATGAGAGTTTGCCATCTTGTGGAGGAGCTTGGTGTTATTATCTTTTTCCTTAATACATAACATCCTGGATTTTTGTCTCCAGGAATTTTCTTCCAAAGAAAGAAGATGCTCCACCTGGGACCTCAAATCTACCATATAACATTTCTCCCCATCAATGAGACCAAGCTCCTCTTCCTTAGCATCTAAAATTTTCAACTCCTCTAGCAATTGTTTCTTTTGACAATCCACATTACCAAACTCTCTACGATTCCACTGAATTATGTCCTCCTTCAATGCCTTTAATTTCTTGGCAAACACAAAACTAGGTGTACCTACAAATGAATGACGATTCCACCAGAATTGAACTCTATCCATAAACTCATCTATCTTCAACCACATGTTTTCAAACCTGAAAGGATTCTTCCCCCTCACCATTCCCCCTACCTCCAAAAGAATTGGATTGTGATCCAAAATGGGACGAGGTAAAATCCTTTGAATAACATCTGGGTAGTGTTCCTCCCAATCATGAGTGATCAAAGCTCTATCAATCCTAGACATTGATGGTTGATCTGTACCACTAGTCCAAGTATAGCTACCTCCTTCCAGTGGCAAGTTAATCAAATCAAGGTCCTCAATAAATTCAAAGAATCTTTCCATAGCCGGAGTTAGACACGTCCCACCCAAACGTTCACTTGGAAACCGTACAATATTAAAGTCCCTAAAACAACACCATGGTATCCTCCAATATTGCTAAATACCGACCAACTCATCCCATATGTGTCCCTCTCATTGTTATCATTTGGGCCATAAACCCCTGGGCATGCTCGTATAAAACCATCTACCACCCCTTGCCATTTAACTGATACTGAGAAGTACCAACCATGGCCTCCATCTTTTCCAAAGCCCTCTTATCCCACGTAATCAATACCCTACCAGTAGTCCGCTATGAAGCACAGGTGTATTTCTAGATTCGGATGCGGGTGTGGGACTCGGCAATTTTTGATAAAGTAAGGTGCGGGTGCAGGTGCAGCCAGGTGTGGTGATTAAAAAATTATTAAAAATATTTTTATTTATTGCTAAGCATACTTTTTCACATTATATAAACATATACCAATTTAAGAGTAATAGTAGATAATAATTAAAACATGATGTTCATAAATTAAAATACAACCCACAAGTTTGAAACTAAAACATTCCATGATGTTTGGAAATTTGAATACAACCCACATGTTTGAAACTAAAACAAAATAAAAAATAAGTGTTCAAGACAATCAAATACAACCATCATCCTCATTTTCAATATCAATGGCTTCACTTTGAACTTCACTTTCACTAGTAGTAACACTAGTGCTAGTATTCCTAATAACCATAGCCTCCAACTATGGCTCATCAAGTGTAAGGGTAGCATTCTCAAGAATTCTAGCTCCTCCATGTATGTCACTCTCATTCTAAGAGTCTCCTCCAATATCCCACATCTTTCTTGTTGCATTTACGTACTCCTCATGGCGCCTTGACAAGAGTCGAAGATTAGAATGCACATATACCAAATCCTCAGCACGTGTAGGAGCCATTTTGTTTCTTTTTAAGGAATGAATGAATTTGTATGTGCTCCAATTCCTCTTAGCACATGAGGATGAACAAGGTTGTCCAAGAAGTTTAAAGGCAAGGGTTTGAAGTGTTGGTAATGAAGAGCCATGGTATTGCCACCAAACCAAAGGTTGTAAGACCCACCTATCTATCAAGGCATCTGGTGAAGGAAACCTCCCTCCTGAAAATGTAATAAACTCAACTTTCACCATCCTTAATTCATTCTCATCTTCAAAGTATCACTCCAAACTCTTGCACCTTTCTATAGGAATTTCATGATCCTAATGTGGAGGGACGCATTTTGGATTCTTCGAAAGTCATTCAATGGAATAATACCTAGTTAAAGATAATAAATAAATAAATAAAAACACGTATCACCAACTTGGAGCAGTTTTAATGGACATTAATAGCCATGCGCTCCATTAGTCACTAAAGTTGAATACAACGCATGAAAGAAGCCCATTGGTCACTAATAGCCATGGCTTTAAGGCATCTTTTTATCAACTTCAACCTTTTCAGCATAACAATAACCAAAGCAAATCTAGTATCAGCAACTTGGAGCAGTTTTAATGGACAAAATTCATTAAACATTGCCAAACTCATTGAATGGTTCATGATAAAAACACGTATAAAGGATGCATCATCAACAATACGTGTAATCCAACTACATTCCTCATATGTAACTTCATTCTTTTCAGTGTTTTTTGCTGCACAAATATTCTTCAAAGCTAGATTGAGAGTGTGAACAACACATGGTGTCCAAAATACTTTGGGAAACTCACCTTCAATAAGAGCTCCAATAGCATTCATCACATTAGCATTATCAGTGATGACTTGGACAACTTTTTCATGTTCAATCTCTTTTATAGCATCCTTTAACACCCCAACAATAAAATTTTTGTCTTTGAACTCACCTGACCCATCAACTGCCTTTATAAACACTGGACCTTCATCTAATGCAACCATAATATTAATAAGAGGCCTCCTTTATGGATCTGACCATCCATCAGAAACTATGCTTACACCATTTGCAAGCCAAGAGTCCTTAATTGGTTTCAAAAGTCTTTCAACATTAGCTCTTTCTTTTTGCAAAAGTGTTGTTCTCAAGGCATTGTATCCAGAAGGAACATAACCTGGAATGTTCTGGTTAGCAGCATATGCATTGGAACTATGATAATTTGGGTTCCTTGCAAAGTGAAATGAAAGCCCACTGGTATAAAACATCCTAGCAATTCTACTATCCAATTCATGTCTAGCATTATTCTGGAATGCTCTCTCTAAAGGAGAATTCGCAGTTACCTTCCTCCTTTTACCATCAACCGGATCTGTACTACCACTCCATTCCTGTCACCGGAATGAGGGAATAGGCCCACAGCCTGGGAGAGGTGGGGGTAAGGGAATTTGACTTTTGCATTCTCTCTCTAACTTATCATTCTCAACCTGATCATACATTCTCTGCATTTCCAATCTATGGCTCGGTGTCACTTTAATGCATGCTCTAATACCTTTATTACTAATTTTTAATAAATGAGCCTTAACCCTATAATAGGATCCCAAAAAAATTCACCACAATAGTTGCATTTAAAATGTGTGTTTCCACCTAATTTAGAAGTAGAACCAGGTGGTTTTTCCAATTTAGTCACACACTGCCAAAAAGAAGCTTCTTCCTTTGGCACTTCTTCATCTAATGAAGGTGGAGTTTCTGTGCTAGTAACTTCATCCATTGAAAATTCAATAATTTCAATTTAACCTACAAATAATTTGACAAATATATAATAACTAAATAAAAAAATCAAACCCAAGTCACAACATTACAGCTTATATAAAAAAAAAATTTAAAAATTAAAAAAAAAAAATCAGATCACAATGAGTAATAGAGCATGTGAGAGTATAATAGAGGGTGAGAATGAAAGCTTTGATACCTGAGCTAGCTTGGGACTTAGGTCGGTGAGCTTAAGAGTTGAGATCGAGTGATGGTGGAGAGATTGAGACCGAAAGATGCAAAGATTGAGACCGAAAGATGGAGAGATTGAGACCGAGAAATGGAGAGAGTGAGTGGCCATTGGTTCTTAGGGAGTGAGACTGAGAGAGGGGAGATAGAGAGCAGAGAGGCAGGGAGGCAAAGACGCATAATCAGTGAGAATAGAATGAGAGATTTTAGGGTTTTTTGTTTAAAGCTTCAATTTCAGACAATGCATTTTGCACCTTTATTTTTATTTTTATTTTTACTTGAATTTTAGCCTGATTCAAAGCCGGTTTCGACCTGAATCGGCTGGTATCGGCCTGAATTGGCGCCGATACAGCCTGAATCAGTCGGTTTCGACCTGAATCAGCTTGTTTCGGTAGATACGATCCGATTCAACCCAAATCGACGCAAATTGGCCCGAGTTAGCGCGAATCGGCGTGTATCCAGAAACGAAAAAAAAAAAATCTGACGCGGCACCAATGTAAGGATAGCGGCATCGCCCACCGCACCCCGCTTTGGGCTGTGTCGGACGCGGGTGCGGCACCCCTGTAGCCACATCAGTGCTTTCTTGGCAGTCTGATCCGCCTCTAAAGCAACCCAATCCACATACGAACAACTCCACAAATTACAAACCATCTGTCTATCCATGCTAGCAATCTTTGTCTCCTGTAAACATAATACATCGTAACAAATTTTTCACTACCAAACGCTGCTGAGGATCATTTAGACCTCTAACATTCCATGAAATCATTTTTAGCTTCATAACAACTAAAGTCTCCTAGCTACTGACAGAAGCACCAATTAAACACTCTATCTCCCATCATAACTCACTGAAGAGACAAATTTCTCAGCTCTTTCCTTCCTTTCTTAGATTTAGCAACTTTTCGACTACCAGTGACTTCCCTGTGTAACAAATTGGCTACCTCCATATCAGATTCCAGCCATTGTAAAAGAGCGATGCATAGCTTCTCATGTTGACTCATGGAAAGTCCAACCAATTTACTAAAACCAGGTATTTTGTATTTCACCCATCTAGAAATATCCAAATTAGCAAATTAGCCTCAAGACTCAAAACCTCAGTGACCACCTCCAGTCCTGCTGAAGTAGCCAACCCATTCAGAGCAATAATCATCAGAGGAGAACAATCTAAAAATTCCTCGCTCTCACCAAAACCCACTGATAAAACCATTGCATCTGCTGCTAAAAGAAAACCCCAAGTAGGCTAAGAGAATCCGCACTAAACACTGCATTCACCTCCCCACCTATGTCTCCCAAGCCTGTAAGACTAGCTCTTAACAACCCCAGAAAAAGATTGGAGAAAGAATGGCTAACCAATCACGGCAACGTGATGAAGTTCAACGACCATAGAATTGTCAAAACCAATCCTCCATTCATCAACTTGAAGTAAAAAATGAAACTCTCTACCATTTTTTGAGGCTTCTTAAGTAGTGTGTTACCTTTTTCGACAATTCTATACTCATCGGAGACACCGAAGGACTTTCTTCATCCTTCTCGGCATCACAAAAAACTTTCCAAGGCTTAGCGGGTCAGTGCACCGCTTGTGCCAGCGTCACAACACTTGTCGAAGACACCGAAAGGTTCTCTCCAGCCTTCTCGACCTCATCACAGTCCTTCTGAGGCGTCATGATGCATCACGCCACCTGTATCGGCAAAACAATACTCATCGGAGGCACTGAGAGACTCTTTCCAGCCTTCTTGGCCTCAAACCGTGCCTTTTGTGGCATCACGAGGCATCTTGCCACCTGTGCTGGCACCACAAAACTTGTCGGAGGCACCAAAAGGCTCTCGCCAACCTTCGCAACACTAGGGGTAGAGAAACAAGGCCCTACAGAATCTTTGGAGCACTCCCTAGGCTCAAAAGAGTTTGGACTTGTGGTACTTAAGCCTAAACTGGAAGTACTAAATGTCTATTGGGCTAACAACTGGTTAGGGCCCAAACCCAACTTACACTTGCCAAGTTCTATAGAGGTCCGTGCTACCCACTTAAAATTTGTACTCCCCCTTTAGTGCCATCCCAAGAAACCCGCATATTTCCTTCCTCATCAATCTCCATAATTAATCCACTCCCTATCCAGCATGATCTCCTAATATCACTCCCCTTCCCATTTTCATTTGATTTTGAATTCAAATTGAAACTTGATGGGAATCGTTTCCTATTTTCTGCCGAGATTTTCTCTCCTAAATTAGTATCCACATTAATGCACTGCTCCCTCCTATCCCCTCCTCCCACCACCGTCGTACCAGGCTTGCCCACCGAAATATCCCCCACCTTAGCACTTGTTAGTTTCGAATTCATCGCCAACAACCCCCTTGACTGATTCTGCCTCTTCTCCACAAACTCCTACTAAATCATATTCTTATCTTTATCCTTGGTTGTAATATGTTGTGACTAAATCACATCCCTTGACTGCACCTGACCCTTCAATGTCTCAACAAAAGACCAAAAGGGATGAAACCCTAACATTCTCCTCTATGGCTGAGAAACAAATTTGGCCTGGCTTGAACCACCTAAAGCATATTGGTCAGGTTCCAACATCTTCCTCAATTCAAGCCCAAAGACCTTCCAACCATTTTGTGCTTTGCCTCTAGGGATTATGACAGACCTTCGATGCCCACCAACTTTGAGTTCAGACACTAAAAGGAACTGACCAAAAGAGTTTGATCCTCGCTGCAAAGTGTACATGATATCTCCTTCCCTAAGCGTAAAAAATTGTTTGGGATTGATTCCAACCACAGTGTATTCTATATTCTTCATCAACCATAACGCTGCATTCTTGCCCATGAATATTGACTTCATGAAGTGTTTGCCTCGTTCAAAAATACGTAAGAAGAAAAAATTTCCTCCTTCCTCAACCACCAATTGAAAAAGCTTAAATTCAATGAAAAAACTGCAAATCCCACCCATACTGATCAAATCGAGAAAAATTTGTATGAAAAATTATCTGACTAATTTGAGGTAGTTGGGCTTCTCTTCACCATGATAAGAGAGAAAAAAGGGAGTGTGTCTTGGTTCCTTAAAGCGTTTTCTTGGATTGGAGGTGGCTAGATCTTCAAAAGGGATATCATTGTGTCAAAGAAAATATACACTAGAGCCCATAGCAGAAGTAGGTGCATTTAGATCCAAAACATTGAAGACTCCAATGTAACAAAATTGTAAACTCTCTAAGTAATTAGTATGAAGGTGAACTACTTAAGGATCCTTCCATGTATAGAAGAATTGTTGGTGAACTGCTATATCTCATTCTAACCAAACCTGATCTAAACTATAGTGTTCACAGGTTGAATCAGTTCATGGATAAGCCTAGGCTACCCCACTTACATGCCTACAGAATTCTCAGTACCTTAAAAGAGTGTCTAGGACAAGGAATCTTCTTTGATGCAAATTCAGCTTTACACATTAAGGCCTAAACTGATTCTGACTGGGCAAGCTTTCCAGACACAAGAAAATCTCTTACTGGGCACTCTGTCTTCATTGGTAACTTTTTAGTTTCATGGAGAACAAAGAAACAACAAATCATTTCAATCTTTAGCTGAAGCTGAATATCCAGCAATGGCAAATACAGATTGTGAAGTGATAAGATTAAGAGACTTACAAATTCCACATCCACAATCTATCTTGCTGTACTGTGATAGTCAGACAGCATTACAAATAGCTGCAAACCTGGTATTTCATGAGAGAATGATGAGGACAAGGAAGAGCTCAAGGAAAAAGTAGATTAAATATACCAAGATTCAAGAATTGTGGTCTAGTTTTGATGTTGGACCCTCTTAGCACCTTTGATAGGTCATTTTAGTTATTAGTATTGAGTCCTTTAGGTTGAGAAGCTGCTAGATCAGTTTAAATTAAGTTCTATTAGAATAAGGGCAATTTGGTAATTTCTAGAAATCTGGAATGGGCTATCCTTGGCTGTACCAAAGGTCCATGAGTCTCATTTTATGTTTTCGTATTATTAAGTCTTTTATTTAATTATTATTAGTATTCCTATTCATTCTAGGAATAGGTTATTTAGAGTCCAAGTCCTACTAAGAAAATGATAACCATGGCATTTATATAAAGGCTCTTTTGTAGTCATGTTATTGTTGGGTTTACACATGTGAGTAAAGTCTCACATTGAATAAAGATAAGAAGAATAGGAACCACATGTCAACCCTGCACGCACATCCATGGGAATCCCGCACGTCCATATCTGTGGGAACCTCACGCCACACCATTATTTAGCACCATTAGCAATATTTCTTTGTTGGGCTTTTTTTTTTTCTTTTTTTTTTATTTTATTTATTTATTTTTACCTCTAGGATCTTTGTGTGTGGGCCATTTAGGCTTTCTTTATCCCTACTAGGTAGGGACTATGAACACCTCTGTAAGGTTAAATTTAATCAACCATCTTGTTGGCTTTATTCTGTGCCAATTTGCTTGTATTACAACACTTAGAAACCCTGTATTTAGGTGAGATTCATGTAAGGATAGTGAGTGAGAGAGTGTGAAGAAATGCTCAAGAAAGTGCAAGAATGCAGGGCTTCGCAGCTAGGACTCGCGGGTGACTCGCGACTGGCAAGTAGCCAAAATTTAGCACATGACTAAAGCGAGAGAGAAGATGAACAGTCGCGCCAGCTGGAGCACTATAGGACAAAAATTCCAGCCTAGCCGTTCTGTTAGCTCGCGGCTTGAACTCGCGACTCAGCCAAGTCGCGAGGCCAAGCCGCCAACCAGCTCTGTTTTGAAAAACCTGACTTTTCACATTCCTATCTCACTCTAGTATAAATACCCCTTATTCCCACGAAATGTAGAGAGCTTACAGAGAGAATTGTGAGAGAGAAACCCTAGAGAAAAACAAGATTGATTCATCCACAATCTTTACATAGAGACTCTTCAAATTCCTCTACTCTCTTCCTCTCCATTAATACATCCTTGAGAGGTTCTTGACCAAATTCTTATCTCACTACACTCACGTCTGTAAGAAGGTCTTTTGGTGCTAAGGGAAGCAGTTTGGAAGGGACCAATGGTTATTGGTTGATGCTATGGTTTATAGTGGAATTTGGGAAGCTAGAAAAGACAAAGGTTCGGCGTAACCTCGTTGGAGCAAGAAGCTTGGAGGGCTTAGGTACCTCGGTAGATTAGGCTTGGAGGGTCTATTGTTGTTCATGTATCCTAACTTCATTTTCTAGTGGATTATTCACAGCTTGGAGGGCGGCGGAGAGGTTTTACGCCGAGGGCTTCAGTTTCCTCTTCGATAACACATCGTTGTGTTGTCCTTGTGTTTGCATCTCTCTTCCCTTAATCTTTACCTTTTAATTTCTATTGTGGATGTGATTTTAATTGGTTTAGATTGTTTATCAATTCTGTATAAGCTTGTTATCATTTTGTGCACATACATTGTTTGATATAAAGCTTGAATTGATAATTTGTTGTTTGGGGGTCTAAACGTTCATAGTGTTTTCAACGCTATTTGAACTTTCAATTGGTATCAGAGCGGGTACACTTGTTGTGGTTTAAATACCTAAGTGTGATCCTTGACCCCTTGTGTTTATTTGCCATGGATTGTGCTTTGTATGCCTCTTTGTATGATTTGGTTGATGATAAATGTAGCATGTCACGTGTTTGTGAAAATGCCTCCATGAGTGATAATCCTCATAATTGTGATGCTATGTTACATGAATCTTTGGATGTTGTTGATATTCCTAACATCAAACTCTTGAAGAAAAAGGCTAAGAAGTTTAATAAGGATTTGAGCAAGTTATTTTGTGAAAATGATGATTTGATTGCTAAGCTCAATGAATCCAACAAATTGGTTGAAAAATATAAGAAACTTGCTGAAAATTCTGTTGAAAAGCTGAAAGAGTTTGAATGTTTGAATATGGACTTGGATGCTAAACTTGTTTTGTCTAACAAACTTGTTGATGAGCTAAAATGTGAAAATGAATCTCTTAAGATGCATGCCAAGTGTTTGATTGCTGAACCTATTGCTAAAAAGGAGAAAAATATATGTTGCAATCATGTTGTGGTACCCGATTTTGTGCCTATGGTGCGTTTTACCTCAAAGGACAAATCGGTGTACATTCCTCCACATAAAAGAAATCAAAAGGTAGAGAGAAAGGCTATTAAGTCAAAGTCTCCGTTTAGGTGTCAACCTAAGGCTTTGGATGGATCCAAGTTTGTTCCAGCTTGCCACCATTATGGAGTGATTGGTCATATAAGATCTTAATGTCGTAAGTTGAAGAGAGAACAAAACCATGTTGCTAGATCCCTTCCTAAAAAGCCTAGTAGACCTAAACACATTGTTTGTCACCATTGTGGTGCTTTTGGTCATCTAAGACCTCATTGCTCTAAGTTTCATGCTCTTAAAAGAATCAAAAGAAAAGAGAAATTTGAGCTTCTTGGAAGTTGTGCTAAAAAGAGTAAACCGGATTTAAGTGAAAATAGCATGTTGTTAAAGAAAGTGTTTAATGCTCTTAACTCCTTAACTATGTGCATCTCCGGTTCTCATTCTTCCAACCCTCGTCTCACTTCTCATGAGACACTCATTCCAAACAATCATTCCGTTTGGATGAGGAAGGGTTCCTATGGTTGAGCTTTTGCTCTTTTGGTCCTTGATCTAAGTCTTTCGATCTTTGTAGGACCTTTCATGCATCAAATGTCATATTTTCATGCATTTTGTGCATCTTGCATTTCTTTATATGCATTGTTTCTATTTTGATCTTACTTTTATGTTTTAGTTTTGTGTGAGTAAAAATCCAAAACCACATAAAAAGTGAAAAATTCAAAAAGTTTGATCATATATGTTTGAGCACATATCACATGTGAGTTTTGCCTTGTACCTTTGTACTAATGGTTTTGTGCATTTACGAGCTTAGCTTGTTCTTTATGCACTTATATCTTTGTGGGAAAAATCTTGACATCTTTGTGTGATTGTTGTAAATCGATTTTCAAGCTTGTCATGAATGATTAGTCAATAGTCATGTTGGTTTTGATACATGCATACACTTGTGCCTATATATCTTCCCACTCTTTTATTTTTTTTGCTTAAAGAGCTCAACAAATATAAATCTTAAAATGAAAAGAGATAATGAGCTACAAAAGCCGTCGCACATACTAGTAATCGACTAGGAAAAAGGGAAAGCGACTTATATGAAAATGTATGATGTCCAAAAAGCCAAAAGCTTGTTCATCAAATTGAAATATCAAAAATTTCAGACATCTATCTCAAAATGAGATATATTGATTCAAAATGATCAAATATTATGAATTGTAAAGAAGCCAAATGAAAAATTTCAAAGATATATAATCATTTTCTTGTGGGAGGTCATATATGTTCATTTCTATAATTGAGATAGACCACTTGTCTTAGTACTAGTTGTGTATGACTTGATTGAATTGATCATTGAAACTTCACTCTAGACTATGGACTATTCCACACTTGATACACACACACAACACACATGCCTAATGTTCAATGAATGCTTTATTCATTTGTTCGATTGTACTTGTTTAAATGTGATATGTGTATGCTCAACTTTATATGGATCAATCCAAAAAGATTTTTGATCATTTTATATATTTTTGGAAGTATTTTTATCACTCTTTGTGTTCATGTTTAGTGCTTGCTTTGTTTTTCATAGTTTAAACATGTTCTGGGTTGAAAAACAAGTTTTAGAATTTTTGGCAACTCATTCTGGCGACTTGCAAGCTGCGAGTTTTGGCTACTCATTTTGGCAATTTGCAAGCCGCGACCTCCAGTAGCAAGTTTACACAGAAGGTTTTGGTGACTCACTCGTAACTTGCCTAGTCACGAAATACCCAGAAACAACTTTTAAAAGGGCTTTTCGTGGGAAACTTATTTTAAACCCCTCTTTCAATATTTTTACATCAAAACCCAATCAATTTGAATGGTTTTTCATTCCATTATCTTCTCTAAGGTAATTCTAAACTCTTTTCATTGTTTTTGATCCTTAGAATATGTTTTGGTGAGTTTTGTGCTCTTGATTGGGATTTTCATCATAGGGGTTGGGAAAACTTAATTTTTTCTCAAAATTTTTGTATGGGATTGGTTTCTATTATTGTTTTGCTTTAGTTGTTGGCCTCTTGTGGCAAAAAGAGCATGTATTAAGGGTGGATTTCATGATGATCATGCATTGTTTCACATTGTTGTTCATAGTGTGCATGCTAGGTGTTTGATAAAATGTCTCTTAGGCATTTTCTCAATTGTTTGGACTCCGATGAGTATCAAACTTTGGGGTTTCTCATGTTTCTTCATTAGGAACATGTTTGTTTCATTGGTTGTGTATTTAACACACCTTACCCCACATGTGCATTTTTCATGCATTGGTCATGCATTGCACTTTGCCACATCTTGCACACACCTTTGCTACCCTTGTCATGCATTGGTTTATACATTGTTTCTTCATCCTAGCATGTCATGTTTATCTTATGCTTTATAGCATTTTGTTTCATCTTCGGTTTGAGCTTCATTTTCTCATTCATCTCGCACCTCTCATGCATCATTATCATTGTTCATACATTCATCTCTTGCCCTCGTTTTTCCTTGACCCTTTGTCTATTCCTGACAAAAAGGGGGAGAGTATACTCTAGAAAGTATACCAGAGAGTTTTTGTCATTTCTATATGACTTTTGTGCACATTTGTAGGGAGAGAGATATTCCATAGGGGAGATGCATATACCAAGGGAGAGAAGACATTGTGTTAATAAGAAAACTTTGTTTTGTTTGTTTCTCTTGATGTTTGTTTTCTTGTATTGCATTGTGTTTGTGTGTTGGACATGTATACATCCTTATGCTATTATGCTTTATTGGTTACATGTTCAGATGATCATTTGCTTTGCTATATGATCATTGTAGTATTTTCCATATGACTGTCATGTGTTTGATCAAGTTGCTCACATGTTTGATCAAGTTGCTCACATGTTTCACATCATATTTACTTGATCGCTTTTTACTTGTTACATTATACTTGTCATTTTATTACTTGCTTTACTTTGAGGGTCTAATGTGTTTTGTGCAAGTGTTTCAGGTTACAAGTATATATGTTCCAAATCCATCACAACTCTTATGATTCATGATAGGGGAAGTGATATGAAAAGGGAAGTACTTTATAGTTTGTACCCATGTTGCTTTTGTAAGCTTTTAGGGTTTGTTTCCTTACATTTGTAGGCTTTTATGGAATGTACCATGCTTATGCAGCCTTCATGCTTTGTTGCCTAGTACTTCTAGCTAATTGTTATGCTTTTTCTTTAAGTACTGTCATTCTCGTGCCCTTGTAGGATTTTATTCCTAGATGCATATACTTTATGTACTGTGCATTGGTTGAGTGTTGGTCATTCAAGTTATTTGCTTTGTGCTTATCAGCTTGAATGTCCAGATGTTCATTCCAAGTGTGAATGAGCATTGTGGTCACTATCTTACAGTGATTGCTTGTTTGGTCAAGCCATGGTTTATTACTTTATTCCATTTTGCTTGATCGCATTGTGCTTGCTCCATATGCATTACAAGTTTTCTGCATACAATGAACTTATTGTGTTATTCTGTTTCAGGAGATGTTTTGGTCTTGTGGTTCAAGAGCTTCACAGATTCTAGAGTTAGGTGTGAGTGAGTTTTCCAATTGTTCCCAACTCACGCGTTAAGTCTAGAGTTTGTTGTAGGGTTTTGTCACGGAATAGCCAAAGGGGGAGATTGTAAGGTTGAATTTAATCAACCATCTTGTTGGCTTTATTTCGTGCCAATTTGCTTGTAATTCAGCAATTAGTAATCCTATATTTAGGTGGGATTCATGTAAGAGTAGTGTGTGAGAAAGTGTGAAGAAATGCTTAAGAAAGTGCTAGAATGAAGGGTTTCGCGACTAGGACTCGCGGGTGACTCACGACTGGCAAGCCGCCAAACTGCAGCACATGAGTGAAGTGTACGAGAAGATGAACAGTTATGCCAGCTGGTGCACTACAGGACAAAAAGTCCAGCCTGGTCGTTCTGTTATCTCGTGGCTTGAACTCGCGACACAACCAAGTCGGGAGGCCAAGCCACCAACCAGCTCTGTTTTGAAAAACCTGACGTTTCACATTCCTATCTCACCCTAGTATAAATACCCCTTATTCCCACGAAATATAGAGAGCTTACAGAGAGAATTTTGAGAGAGAAACCCTAGAGAAAAACAAGATTGATTCATCCACAATCTTCACATAGAGACTCTTCAAATTCCTCTACTCTCACCCTCTCCATTGATACATCTTTGAGAGGTTCTTGATCAAATCCTTTTCTCACCATACCCACGTCTGTGAGAAGGTCTTTTGGTGCTAAGGGAAGCAGTTTAGAAGGGACCAATGGTTATTGGTTGATGCTATGGTTTATAGCGGAATCTGGCAAGCTAGAAAAGACAAAGGTTCGGCGTAACTTCGTTGGAGTAATAAGCTTGGAAGGCTTAGGTACCTGGGTAGATTAGGCTTGGAGGGTCTATTGCTGTTCATATATCCCAACTTCATTTTCTAGTGGATTATTGACCGCTTAGAAGGCGGCGGAGAGGTTTTACGCCGAAGGCTTCGGTTTCCTCTTCGATAACACATCGTTGTGTTGTCCTTGTGTTTGCATCTCTCTTCCCTTAATCTTTACCATTTATTTTCTGTTGTGGATGTGAGTTTAATTGGTTTAGATTGTTTATCAATTCTGTTATAAGCTTGTCATCATTTTCCGCACATACATTGTTTGATATAAAGCTTGAATTGGTAATTTGTTATTTGGGGGTTTAAACGTTCATAGTGTTTTTAACGCTGTTTGAACTTTCAACCTCACCACCTTCTCCACACGCCACCATGGGTTCATAGTGTTTTTAACGCTGTTTGAACTTTCAACCTCACCACCTTCTCCACACGCCACCATGGGCTCTAATACCATTTGTAGGAAATAAGCACGAAATTCTCAGATCTGTGAGATGCAAAAATAGAGAAAAAAAATATACGCCAAAGAAAAAGAATCACACACAAGATAGTATTTACGTGGTTCGGCAATTTGCTTACGTCCACGGAGTTGCAGGAATTTCACTATTCTTAGGGGAAAATACAAGATGCTTGTCCATGTTCGGACCTCCGCTCCAGAGACTAAGGGGGTGTTTGGATGCTTTTTTTTCATCACTCAATTTTCGTCACTCAATTTTCATCATTTATCACTCATCACTCATCACCCTAAAATATCACACCCGTTTGGCACCATCACTCAATATTTTTCACACTATTTATGGGCCCCAGCTCTGTCACTTGGTGCGCCTTTTTTTTTTTTTTTTTCCCAAGTACCCAAACTCACCGAACCCAGTGAAGAAAAAGAGAGAGAGAGAGAGAGAGAGAGAGAGAGAAACCCAGAATTGAAGACCGAACCAAGAGAAGAAAGGGAAAAAAAAAAAAGTAGATTGGTCAAAAGTTGCGACTGAGTGGGTCCCCCCATGTGTGTTTAATTACAAAAATGTCATTGAGTTATCAGTTATGGAAACTGAAAACAGCCAAAATGTGTTTTCAGTTTCCATAACTCATAACTCAAAAATCAGAGAATTGAGTAATGGAAATAGAGTTATAGAAACAGAGATATGGTGGTGCCAAACGGACTTCTAGCTATGAGTCCCACCATTTTTGAGTTATGAGTTATGGAAACAGATATCCCTTTGATCAATCAGGTACACGCTCCTTCACAAACCCACACCTCCTCACAAATTGCCGCTGAACCCCCTGTTTCAGATATCCCTTTGATCAATCAGCCCCTTAACACTTCAACACAAGATCCATCCTTCCATCCCATGACTACTCGCTCCAAGAATCACATTTCCAAGCCTAAGTCCTTCATTGATGGGACTGTGAGATATCCTTTGCCTCGTGCTCTCCTTGCAGATGGTGTTGATGTGAATGTCTCGACTGAACCAACTTGCTACACCTTGGCAATGAAGGATCCTAAATGGCGTGCTGCAATGAATCTTGAATTTGATGCATTACTCAAGAATCAGACTTGGGATCTTGTTTCTTCTCATCTTGCTCGGAATATTGTTGGCTGTAAGTGGGTGTTTCGGATTAGGAGGCTTGCCGATGGCTCAATTGAACGATACAAAGCCTGTCTCGTTGCCAAGGGCTTCCATCAAGTTCCTGGTGTTGATTATGGTGAGACTTTCAGCCCTGTGATCAAACCCACTACGATATGCACAGTCTTGTCTCTTGCTGTGTCTAAAGGTTGGGTTTTATGTCAATTTGATGTTCAATATGCCTTTTTACATGACCATTTGTATGAGGATGTTTACATGTCTCAACCTCTGGGGTTTTCTCATCCTCAATTCCCTGATCATGTCTGCAAATTGAAAAAGGCTCTCTATGGGTTAAAGCAATCTCCTCGGGCGTGGTTTTCTCGCCTCAGTTCTCGGTTACTTGCATTGGGTTTTCATGGTTCACGGTCTGATTCATCTCTGTTTATTTATCATAGTGCTGCTGTCACTATTTATTTTCTAGTATATATGGATGATTTAATTGTTACTGCATCTCAACCTTTGGTCATTGATGCTCTGCTTCGTCACTTGCAACTTGATTTTGCCATAAAAGATTTGGGCAATTTGAATTTCTTTCTTGGTGTTGAAGTCTTGCCTAATTCTACTGGATTGTTGTTATCTCAGAAACGATATATTTTGGACCTTTTAGGCAAAACAAGGATGCTAGAAGCAAAGCCCCTTAGTTCTCCAATGGCTTCCTCTACTAATCTCTTTGCCTTTGAAGGGGATCCTCTCCCTGATGCTACCTTATACAGAAGCACTGTTGGAGCCTTGCAATACTTGTCTCTAACTCGCCCTGACATTAATTTTACTGTTAACAAACTTTCTCAGTTTATGCATTGTCCAACTACCATTCACTGGCAAGCTGTCAAGCGACTTCTACATTACCTCAAGCAAACCATTCACTTTGGTTTATAGTTGAAGTGATCAAAAACTCACTCTCTTCAAGTTTTCTTTGACGCGGATTGGGCTGGATGCCGTGATGATTAATGTTCAACTAGGGGCTTTTGTGTATTTCTTGGTGACAATCTAATTTCTTGGAGCTGCAAAAAGCAAAAGACCGTTGCTTGGTCTAGTACAGAGGCGAAATATAAAGCTCTTGCTAATGCTTCTGTAGAAACTAAGTGGCTGTGCGCTCTTCTTTTTGAGCTTGGCGCCCTTGTCACTTGCTCTCTAGTGCTATGGTGTGACAACATTGGTGCAACTTATTTGTCATCAAATCCGGTTTTCCATGCTCATACAAAGCATGTTGAGATTGATTTCCATTTTGTTTGAGATATGGTTGCTGATGGTTCTCTTGTGATTCGTTTTCTATCCAACAAAGATCAGTTAGCTGATATCTTTACAAAGCCTCTTTCTTCATCTCGGTTTGCTCTGCTTCGGATCAATCTCAACGTCTTTCCAACACAGTTGAGTTTTAGGGGGAGTGTTAAGGATAAGATTTGCTAGCCAAAATAGTGGTGTCGTGTAGCTGTGTGTTACCTGCAAAATAGCTGCTGCATAATGCTGCCGTGTAGCTGTAACCAAGGTTTTCAGACCCGGACCGTTCATTGAACCGTAAAAGGGAGAGGTTCAAGGTTTTTGAGGTCGAACCGAGGTTGAACCAGGGTCGAACCGTGATGACGTCATAATTAATTTAATAATTAATTAAAGCCTAAATATAGATATTAAATTTATAAAACTAGTAAAATTGACTAATATATTTATATATGTGAGGGAAATTTAATGATTTTCAAGCATATATTTAATAATTAAATAAGAAAGTTAATAAAATAAAATAATAACCATGAAAACATTAAAATTTATGATTAATTTTGGAAGTAAAGTTGAATATCTTTGAAGGATTTTAATTATAATTTTTTTTATTCCTTGTAAGAGATGGATAATTTAATTAAGTAGAATAAAATTGTGTTAAGTTGTTTTTATAAAAAAAAAAAAAAAAAATTGCTAAGGGGTTGGACCGCACGGTTCTTGACCGGTTCACACAGTCCAACCCCGGTTTTAGGGGTTCACGGAATTGCCACATATGCCCGGTTCTTTATGCTTAAAAAACCGGTTTTCATCACGGTTCACGGTTTTCACGGTCCGACCTCCCGGTCCGGTCCGGTTCTGAGAACTATGGCTGTAACGTAGCTGCATAAAATTCAAATGTAAATCTGATCTGTGTGGCAGCTGTAGATAGATATTTCAGCACTTGATTTGAATTGTAACAGAGAGATATGATGAGATAGGATAGGGTAGAGTTATTTGTATTTTGAACTTCTTGTATTTGAATTTCATATAGCTGTACAACTCTATAAATGATAAGTCCCAAATCAGATTGGTTTGGCTTTTGCAAATTATATCAGATAATTATTATCTTTACACCAAATAAAAAAAGATCCGAGTCAATGAATTTCACAACCAAATTTTAAAACAATATTCTCAAAAATTGCCTCATTATCTTAAAACTCCAAAAGAAAGATTTCCCCTTGCATTTTTACCCCTTTCCCTAATTCCATCCTAAATTCCTAATCCAACACCATAAGAAGAACAAGGAAACAATTCAAAATTTATAACTTTTTATTCAACAACCAAATGGGCAGCACTCAAAAACTTACATAACCTCACACACCCCAAAATCAAAACCGCAACAAAATTCTAAACTACAGTTCCACCAAATCAAAGTATCCAAATTTATCACATTTTCTTGCTCCCTTTACTCAGCAACCAAATGGGCAACACTCAAAACTTCAAAAAAATACAAAAAGCAAAGCAAACCCATGTGCCAAAATACCCCAACAAAGCTTCTATAACTACAAATCCAACCAAATCAAATACATGCCCACAATTACAAATTGGACAAGAAGTAGAAATAAACTCATAAAGTTGGCAACTTACGAGAGGTGAGAGAGGTCGAGTGGGTGAATGGAGCGCATGCGGAGTTGCTCATTATTGCAAGTCCAGTCGTAGAATGGTGAGAGAGCAAAGTAATCGAACACCAAGTGGGTAAGTGTTGAGCCACAACTGGTCCTTGAAGCATATCCCCGTCATGTCTGTCCCCGGTGCCGGAGCCACCGCCGTTAGTCCCACTCGTTGGGTTCTCTCTCAGTAGTTTGAGGAGCTTTGGTTCGACCGAAGAGAAACGGAGAAAGTGGGAAACAGAGAAAACCCATCTGTAATTATGTAAGAAAAAGTGCTTGAACTCAAGTGGGCTTGAATTCAGCCCAAGAAAATTGTTAAGTGTAAACTATTGCGAAATCTTTCATTAACCAAAGTTGGCCCTCAAGCTTTCGAGATGGTGGATGTATTTGCGGGTATCTTGGAAAGTGAGAATGGAGGAAGATTTTCGTTTGGGCTGTGAAAATTCTTTGTTGGGAATTTTTTTTTCCTGTTTGATTACTAATTGCTAGCTAAAGATTGGATTTTTAGGAGTTCTTCTCTTTGCTCTAGTACTAAATTTCAATTTAAAAAAAAATATATATATTTATTAGTTGCTTTGGATTTTTATTATTTTATTACATTTTGTTTTAAGTTTATGCAATTTCAAATTTTAAAGAATTTCTTTTAATTATTTAAAACTTTTTAGGCTATTAAATTTGACGTAGAATAGCCAATAACATGCATCATGATTTGATTGGATCAAATAATACACCTCACATGGTAATGTGTCACTTAACGAAAATATCAACATTTTTCTAGCAAATGAGCTAAGAACAAAATTATATTTAATTTTAGAAAATAAATCCATATTTTAAAAATTCAAAGTGTAATATTATAACAAACATACACACACGCACATATATATATATATATATATATATATGTTTCTTATATCTTTTGTTATCGACAAAAATAAAAGTAGTAGTAGCATCTGCATAATGTGTACTAACAGCTCTAGTACTAACTATTAAGTAGAAAGATAATTTTTTTTTTTTTTTTTGGCTAAAGAAAGCTAAATTCTTTTGAATGACAAAGATTTTCTCTTGTGTATTATTATATGCTATTCAATCATAAAAGAATGGTATGGTAATTTATGCATAGAAGCCACATCCATGTGTTTTACTAGGGGTGTGCACGAGTCGAATTGGGCAGATAAAGGCTAATATTTCTATCCAATCCGCCACTAGCGGGTTAAGAAAATTTCAATCTGCCACCAACCAACCAAAGTGTAAATTTGATAAATTGGTTACAAATTTTGGCGATTTCAACTCAGCGAGTTAGGCGGGTTCAGCGGGTTGGCATTAACAATGTTCTTTTAAAAAAATTATCACAAACTACAATTTGTTATTGAATAATCTCAAAATATAACTAATGCACACAAAAAAATTAAAGGTAGATTAAATAAAAAAAGAGACATATAATCTCTAACAGACCTTGTCTCCACACATAAAAAACAAAACAAAATAAAATCAACATTACGTTGCTGCTTTACAACCAGGGGGAATTAAATTAACAAACCCAAAGTCTTAACATTCTCAAAGTCACATCAATGATTCAAAATAATAACATACCAACATGACAAATAAACTTCAAAATGGTATGCATGTTCTTAAAAACAATTATCACAAACTAAAATTAGTTACTAAATACAGAGTATATATATACTTTTAATAAACTATAGAATATATATATATATATATATATATAACACCAACCTTGGTGCCTAAAATAACCGTATTACAAACTATAAGAACCACTAAGAGTATTACACGTGCACAACAATATAACTAACTCCATTATTAGAAACTAAATGACCTTCAACTTTTCAAAAATGTTAAGGAAGAAAAAAACAAAACAACAAGAAAAAGGGAGGGAGAGGAAGAAGTTGAAGGTGAAGGCTAAATACAAAGTATAGTATATGGCTGAAGTGAGCATGTGGTTTCATTGTTAACTTTTTATATTTTGTTTAAGGAATTAATTACTGATTAACTGTAAAAATTGATAAGGTAAATTGATTAACTTTAAATACAGAATATATAGTTGAACAATTTGAACAAATATATTATATATATATATATATATATATATATATATATATATATATTGAAAGCTAAAAAAATCAATTTGCTAAAAGAAATGTTTTAAATACCATTTGGAAAGATAGGAATATGACTTTGAAATCACTTGGTTTTAAACAAATTTAAAGAACAAGAATCTTTTTAGAAAACTTACCTTGGAACTCAATTCTTTTCTGAAAATAGTTTAATCAAGAATTTACATATTTAAAAACTACAGGTTATGAGCAGGTTTCACATTGTTAAACATCTATTTTCTTTAGTAAATCTACTTCTGAAGATTTAAAGGTTACCATCAAGTGCATCAGTATGAGAAGTATTTAGGCCTTCCCTCTCTGGTTGGTAGGGGTAAGAGGGAGAGCTTTAATTATATAAAAGAGAGGGTTTGGAAGAAGCTCCAAGGTTGGGAAGGGAAGCTGCTCTCTCAAGCAGGGCGTGAAGTTCTTGTCAAATCAGTTATTCAGGCGATTCCTACCTATGCAATGGGGTGCTTTAAACTACCTCTGGGGCTCTGTAATGACATTGAGGTTCTAG
The DNA here is from genome assembly GCA_019022515.1 of Quercus aquifolioides. Lineage (NCBI taxonomy): Eukaryota > Viridiplantae > Streptophyta > Magnoliopsida > Fagales > Fagaceae > Quercus > Quercus aquifolioides. The sequence goes on from JAFHAW010000029.1 coordinate 103,378, forward strand.
TAAAGAAATTCTGGTGGGGTCAATGTGGTGACCGGAGGAAAGTTCACTAGCTTAAATGGGAAGAGATGACAAAGTCAAAAATGGTGGGAGGCATGGGGTTTCGGGACTTGGCTTTGTTGAATGACTCCCTATTGGCAAAGCAAGCTTGGCGCCTTTTGCATAATACGGATTCTTTGTTTTACAAGGTTTTCAAAGCTCACTTTTTCCCCAATAGCTCTATAATGGAAGCTAAGGAGTCAAGATCGGGTTCGTATGCATGGCGAAGCATTTTATATGGGCGGGATGTTATTCAACGAGGTGGTAGGTGGCGTATAGGGTCTGGTAGGAAGGTTCGGGTATGGCAGCACCACTGGTTGCCGAGAAAGCACCCTCCACTTCTCTGTTCTCCAGTGGTCGAAGGGTTTGAGAATGCCACTGTGGATTTACTGATTGATGATGAGACTTGGACTTGGAATGAGGAGCTAGTTGATGGTTTGTTTGCCCCTGAGGAAGCTAACCTGATTAAGAGCATCCCTTTAGCACGTGGTTCAGCTGAAGATATCCTCTTTTGGCCCCACTCTTCTAATGGTCGGTATTCATGCAAGAATGGTTATCGTTTCCTCAAAGAAGACAATGAGCTAAGCCCGTTTCGAGAGCCAGTGAACACCAAACTGTGGAAAGGAATCTGGGCTCTGAACTGTCCAAATAAGATTAAGAACTTCATATGGCATGCCTGTCGTAATTCAGTTCCTTCAAAAGTTAACTTAATGCGACGTACAATTTTGCAGGAAGCGATCTGTGAACGCTGCCACCAAGTAGAGGAGTCAGTCGTCCACGCTGTGTGGTCTTGCTCTAGCTTAGACGTTGTGTGGTCTGACTTGCAGTTGTGGGGTGTGCGTCGTACCCAGTCATTTGTGGACTTCAAGGAGCTGCTATCTTGGATCATTGCCAATCATCAGGAACCGGAGTTGTTTGCTACTACTGTTTGGACAATTTGGCATCATCGGAATCAAGTGCGCCTAGCCCAATCCAGCGTCTCTCTCTCTCGTAGCTTGCTCAACTCGCTAAGAATAAGCATGCTGAATTTCTAACAGTGCAGATTCCCCGTGTCCCAGCTATTCCACGTTCCAGAGCTAGATGGGTGCCCCCCTCGAATGGCTTGCTTAAAATCAATTTTGATGGTGCCAGCTTCAGAGCGAAGAATAAGTCAAGTATTGGGGTTGTGATTCGCGATGGTCACAGGATGGTTATAGCATCACTTTCTGAGAAGCTTCCTAGAGCTTATGGTCCTGAGGAGGTGGAGACTCTCGCTGCTGCCAGGGCTCTTGTTTTTGCAAGGGAGATAGGTTTGACAATGTTGTCTTGGAAGGTGACTCTAGCATTTTGATGTCTGCTCTTCGAAGGGAGGATCATAATCTTTCAGCCTCAGGTCTTTTGGTGGAGGATGTTCAATTACTTGCTGGATCTTTTTCTAAATTACTTTACTCTCATACTAGGAGGGATGGTAATAAGTTAGCTCATAGTTTAGCTAGGTTTGCAGTTAATATTTCCAGTTTTCTTGTGTGGATGGAGTCTGTTCCGTCTCACTTTAATGATATTTATCAGGCTGATTTAGCCGGTATTTCTTAATAAGATGAATTTCAGGTTTCTTTCTAAAAAAAAATAAAAAACTAATGAAGAGACCCTAGAGCTTAAATATACTTCCAAGATTTTATTATTTTTAATTAACCTCAATTTAATGTGTTATTAACTACTAACTTGTTTAGATATGCTAGAACTCCAAGGGATTCCAATAACTCTAAGACTTCTTATCTAAATAGGTTTTTATTCTCTTATCCTTTTCCGTAACTAATAAGGTGACCAAAAGTTTTATATGAATAACCCACAAAGTAACTCTCCACATTACATCTTTTTTTTTAATTATTATTATTATTATTTTAAACTACCACACAAAATTGTGTGCACTAAAACTTTAATTTTCTCACCTATTTTGTAGCATCACAAAATTGTCTATAAAACTAGTACCTCAACTCTATAATAATAATGATGATGTACGGTGATGATCATAAAATAAAATTGGGGTATTACACTTTTCCCCCCTTAATTTAAAGGCAATACTAAACAACAAACAAGTATAATGACATTATAAAATGTTGTCTCAAATACAAACCAAGAGTTCAAATAAACAGACACACATAAAGCGTTGTTTAAAGTACAAACAAAGAGTTCAAAGCTTCAAATAAATTACATTCAACATCAAACAAAAAAACTGAAAAAGAAGAAGACAAGACTTCAAGATGATCACATAACAACAACATCCTCTTCTTCAACATTTTCCTCATCATTTTCAACAAGCATAACCTCCAACTCTAGCTCATCCAGTGATAGAAATGCAATCTCAAGCAACCTAGATCCTCCAAATGGTTCATCCCAAGAATCGCCACCAATTTCCCACTTCTGAGATTTCCCTTTATTGTAATCCTCCCTCTTCTTGAAAGAATTCAAAGATTAGAATGACCAAATACTAAATCTTCAGAACGTTTAGGACTAATTGTGTTCCTCTTCAAACAATGAATAAATCTATATGAGGACCCATGGTCAAACTACCAAAGTAATGGATCTAAGTTATATCTTTCTTCCATGCAATCAGCATCATAGGACATATGTCCTGAAAATAAACCAAACTCTGCTTGCATCTTCTTTCTATCTTCCATATTTGGAAAATATCTTTTCAAGCACTTGTTTCTCTCATAAAAAATGTCACGATCCTTGTGGACCCCTCCCCTTCCCCACCCCCCCAAAAAAATCGAATTTGATGATTCTTTTTTGGGGATTTGATCACACATTATACACATGACATGGTAATGTGTCACTTAATGAAAATATCAACATTTTTCTAGCAAATGAGCAAACAATAAAATTATATATAATGTTAGAAAATAAATCCAAATTTTAAACTTCAAGGTGTAACATTATAACAAACATATATATATATATATATATATATATATATAAGTTTCTTATATCTTTTGTTATCGACAAAAACCAACAAAAACAAAAGCAGTAGTAGCATGTGCATAATGTCTGCTAACAGCTCTAGTATTAACTATTAAGTAGAAAGATAAAAAAAAAAAATATTAATTCTTTTTTTCGTTGAAGAAAGATAAATTCTTTTGAAAGATAGATTTTCTCTTATGTATTATTCTATGATATTCAATCATAAAAGAATGGTATGGTAATTTATGCATAGAAGCCACATCCATGTGTTTAACTAGGGGTGTGCATGGGTCGGATTGAGCGGGTAAAAGCCAATATTTCTATCCAATCCACCACTAGCGGGTTGAAAAAATTCCAATCCGCCACCGACCCACCAAAGTCTAAATTCGGTGGATTGGTTACAAATTTTGGCAGTTTCAACTCAGCGGGTTAGGCAAGTTCAGTGGGTTGGCATTAACAATGTTCTTTTAAAAAAAATTATCACAAACTACAATTTGTTATTGAATAATCTCAAAATATAACTAATGCACACACAAAATTATAGGTAGATTTAATTGAATAATCTCAATTCCAACACAAACATATGATCAATGAAAAAGTGATATATAATCTCTAACAAACCTTGTCTCCACACACAAAAAATAAAATAAATAGTAGGTTGCTGCTTTACAATGAGGGGGAATTAAATCAACAAACCCAAAGTCTTAACATTCCCAAAGTCACATCAATGATTCAAAATAAAAACATACCAACATGACAAATAAACTTCAAATTGGTATGCAAGTTCTTAAAAACAATTATCACAAACTACAATTAGTTACTGAATATAGAGTATATATATATACTTTTAATAAACTATAGAATATATAACCAATCTTGGTGCCTAAACTAATTAGAAACTATAAGAACCACTAAGAGTATTAGACCTGCACAATAATATTACTAACTCTATTATTAGAAACTAAATGACCTTCAGCTTTTCAAAAATGTTAAAGAAGGAAAAAACTAAACAACAAGAAAAAGGGAGGGAGAGGAAGCGGTTGAAGGTGAAGGCCAAATACAAAATGTAGTATATGGCTGAAGAGAGTGTATAGTTTCAATGTTGACTTTTTATATTTTGTTTAAGGAATTGATTACTGATTAGCTGTAAAAATTGATTAGGTGAATTGATTAACTTTAAATACAGAGTATACGGTTGAACAATTTGAACTAATATATTGAAAGCTCAAATAGTGTAAAACACTATAACTTGTTTGGACCCCCATTTTAAAAAATTGGCTTAATTGCTTTTACTCTAACTTATCTAAATGCGGAATAAGAGTAAATGAGATGCAATAACCTAAACAACTCTCTAAGCCATAACCCCAAGCAAACAGCAATAAATATAAAGCTTAAAGAGTAAGGGTATGTTTGATTGGGTGAAAACAGGGAGAATAAAAAATAAGGAGAGGAAAATAGGGTAGAAAATAGCATTTTCTACTGTTTGGTTGATGAGAGAAAATAAGAGAGACAGAAAATAGGGGGGAAAATTTTTCCTCCAAGCCCACCTTTTTTTATCCTCCCAATTTGAGAGGAAAATGAGGATGGAAAAGTGCTAAAAGATGCACTTTACACAAATACCCTCAATTTAAGTTGCATTTTTTTCTTCTTCTCTCTTCCCTGGGCAGCAACGTTGCCCTTTTTTTTTTCTTTTTCTTTTTCTTTTTCTGGGCAATCACGTTGCCAGTTGTCACTTTTTTTCTTGGGCATTAACATTGCCTCTTTTTTTGATTTTTTAGGGCTTGGGCGTGATAGTTTATTTTTATTTTTACTGGATGTGATTTTTTTTGGAACATGTTTTTTATTTTTATAAAAAATTTTGGGTGATTGCTCTTTTTTGTGTGGTTATTTGTCACTTTTTTTAATTTGGCATCATTCTTTAACAAGGGTATATGAGTAAATTTATTCAAACTCATTTTTTCCATCCCTCCACTTTTCCACTCCCAACCAAACAAAAAGGAGAGAAAATAAAATCTTTTCTATCCTCCCACTTTTCCATCCTCTCACAATTTTCTATCCTCCCACTTTTCCACCCCTCCAACCAAACGGACTCTAAGGGAAGAGAGATGGAAATACAAAATAACACCGAGATGTATTATCGAAGAGGAAACTAAAATACTTAGCAAAAAACTTCTCCCGACCCTCCAAGCCGAAAAGTTTTGAAAGTATGTCTTTCGCTATGAGAACTATGTATAAGATGGTATAACCTCTACATACCTCCTCCATATAACTCAATATGTAAGGTTAATTTATAAGCATCTTGAAAATTATATGATTTTACTATTCAAGCCATACTTGTAAGTAACTTGTTAGATATCTAAATATATTCAGATTAAATAACAATTTTGGCATTCAAGAAACTTTAACGTGTGGGTAGTCATAAGGGTGGTCATAAAGGATTAATGGCTTTTCAGCACATGGTCTAAATAACAATGATTATTAACAAACTATGAGTCAATAATTATCTTCCCAAACTCAGACAATATACACAATCACTCATGCACTTTATCAAACACATTATGAGCAATACTTCAATATTTTAAAATTCTAGGAAAACAACCCTCAAGTCAGAAACCCATTCACAAATAACACGACATTACTAAATAAAAATCACAAGCTCTGAAAAAACACAAACCAATCATTAATCATATCAACTACAAAATCATAAACATGTATAAGAACCCAGTTATTAGATATAAACTAAAAATCAACCAAAATCTTAAAATCCCATAAATAAAAATCACCATTTCTATAGAACCCATTAACCAAAGTGGTAGAATACATATGTCATGTCACGCCTCAAACCCAAAAGGGTCCAAAGCATGAGAAATACATCTCAAAGGTACCTGTAGATTTTTTATTTTTTTATTTATTTTTTATTTTTTTGACAATTCAATCCAATTAAATCATATCAAGTACCAACATCTAGAACTATCATAATAATTCCATTAAAGATACTCCCAAAGTAAGTCAGAGCTCTAAGCAATGATTACACGAACCATTGGCCACAAAAGAATAGAGGTTTGAATAAATACAATTACATATCATTTGACTTGTCCCATCAATGAAAATAAAGTCATAATCACTATTAGATACAAAAGAATGAGTCAATCCTACTCTAGGATATACATCATCTAAATATCTCCATCACAAAAGTCCAGCCTCCATCAGTAGTTAATCCAACTACTGCTAGCCACAAAAACATGTCTCAAAACGATCATTGCCTACTCTAAAAAAGTTTGTAAAGGAATGGGATGAGACAGAGCCCAGTAAATAGTATTGTTAATGGGGGTGGGGGAAATGCAAGTTTCATGTTAATAAGCATTTTACAAAATATGCTATAATTTGGGAATTTTCATTTAATTTATGCAAAATCAATTTCATTAATAGGACAAGAATGATAGAAATAATATAGCACCAAGCTTTCCAAATAACTATGAAACTATATTTTATTCACTATGAGCCATAAAAATATCCAATACTATTCCAAAACTAGAAACCTCACCCCAAGTGCCACAAAGACGAAAATGTCACTTAGACATCATATCGCCATAGACGAGTCGGAACCCAAACACACTAGCATGATATGTACCTCTTTTGGCATGTGGTCTATTGGCGCTACCTTGTCTCACCCACATCTTCAAGGATTTACCTATCCCCCCCATGGGCAGTAGGGGATAATGCGCCTCTTTTGTATGTAGTCTCTTGGCCCTGCCTAGCCTCACCCATACACTCAAGGATTTACCCGTGTCATGCAAAGTGGGAGCCTCCAACCTGGCTTGTTGTCACGAAGACTGGGTAATCACACGTCACAAAGACGTCGTCACAAAGACAGGGTAATCGCACGTCACAAAGATGGTGTAATCACCAACATTATAGCACAAAGGGTAAACACACATCAAAAGCTCACAAGTTAAATGTATTCATATACATAGTTGACTTCCAACTAGTTTCATATGATATTTCAATAACCAAATATCCACTGTTAGGACATATGTGGATATTGTTAGAGACATATGTTATGTAAATTGGCTAGTCCTTTGACAAAACACACTTTACTTGTAATATGGTAGATCTAGGATGGGTTTAGTACTTCAAGGAACAAGAGTTCAAGTCTAGAATTGAAGCCATGCAAATCTATCCAAGAAACAAGTGAAGAAGTGATGTTCATTAAATCTCGACAGATAGCTCGATAGATATATCTATCAAGGTCTCGACAGAAGCTCGACAGAAATATCTATCGAGATCTACGAAATCAGAATTTCCAGATCTGATTTTCAGCCCATGCTGACATGTATGTGTAGGGTTTCTTTTCTCACAGCCCTAGACATATATAAGGCTTATTTTAAAGACCATCACATAAAAGAATACAAGGAGAACACGTGCAAAAAGTGACCGAGTGCCTTATTCTCTCTGAAAGAAGGTACTACGTCTTTGCACCTTAGGGTTTTGTAACCAAGTACTTCTTGATCTTCATTATTGATGAAGTGAAGAACTTTGCAGCCAACATTTTCTTCAAGTTGTTGGAGTTAGTCACGTACTGGGAGCTGTGCATCATTGGTTAGTCACATACTAGGATCCATGCAAAAGGGTGGCGTTCATATATTGAAGAGTTCAGAGGTTCTGAAGCGGTAGAAGGTTTCTGCTGTAAGTTCATCTACGGGGATTGTAGAGTCTAAAGACAAAGGTTTTGTACTAGATCTAAAACTTCCCTTTGCTATAGTGAATTGCTTTTCGGGAAGGTTTCCCCACTACAAAAAAAAATGCCTATTAGCAACCAAGAATTTTTGACGGATCCAAAAAGCCCTCTCAAAAAATCTTATTTGTGATGAGAAAATAAAGTCCACGCAAATACTTGGTAAAATGTGAAATATTTGTGACCAACAAAAAAAGTTGTTGCAATTATATGTTATAGCCGTCACAAATACTAATATTTTGGAGGGAAATTTTCCCTCCATATTATTTGCGAGGGACAATTAAAAATCCATCGCAAAAAGTGTATTATTTGTGACAGTTAAAAAAAACCATCACTAATACTAAATTATTTGCGAGGGCTAGGATCGACCTTCACAAATAATCTTTAAAATGTCAAAATTTTTGGAGGAAAATGTTCCCACCAAATTATTTCCGAGGGACAATAAAAATTCCTTGCAAAAATTTTATTTTTTGTGTGGGTAAAAAATATGCCCTCACTAATACTAAATTATTTGCGAGGGCCACGATTGACCTTCGCAAAAAATCATTAAAATATTAATTTTTTTTAGAGATAAAAGTTATTCTAAAATTCAAAGAAAAATAAAAAGAAACGCATAAACATATGGCACTTTGTATTCTTTAGATGAACTTTTTGTTTACCGTCTAAAAAAAACCTTTTATATATATCATATATAAGAAAGGTCTGCCCTTATTTTCTAAACAATTGTATCAATAAAAAAATGATAGCACTTTCAACTACAAAACGGTAGCCTAAAATTCAAGAATTTCAGCCTTTTGTACTCTCTCTCTCTCTCTCAAAAGTGAAAAAAAATTTCTTCCCATTAAAATAATGCATAAAAGATGAGTTCATAGATCAAATGGTAAATTACATCCGATTGGCATGAAAATTGGCATGCACGTTAAGAACATATAGAACATGTAATCCAATGGTTGGATTTTAAAAATATGAATTCAATAATAAGTTATTGGGTGATGTAACATTTTTTAGAGTTACAACACGTGTAACTTGAACCTAACTCTATATTTCTTAATTCGATGCGAATTTTGATAAATCTATCGTTAGATTAGATTATCTTCATATATGTTTCATGCTTACAAAATTTCAAGGTGATCAAATATTAATTATCATATCATCAATCAATTGTTTAAATTCAAGTTTTTGCAATTTAAAATAATGCATAAAAGATGAGTTTATAGATCAAATGGTAAATTACATCTGATTGCAATGAAAATTGGCATGCATGTTCAGAACATATAGAGCATGTAATCCAACGGTTGAATTTTCAAAATATGAATTCAATAATAAGTTATTGGGTGGTGTAACATTTTTTAGAATTACGTCAGGTGTAACTTGAACACAACCCTATATTTCTTAATTCGATGTGAATTTTGACAAATCTACCATTTGATTACATTATCATCATATGTTTTTCATGCTTACAAAATTTCAAGGTAATCAAAGATTAATAGTCATGTCATCAATCAATTGTTTAGATTCAAGTTTTAGTAGTTTAAAATAATGCATAAAAGATGAGTTTATAGATCAAATGGTAAATTACATCCGATTGGCATGAAAATTGGCATGCATGTTAAGACCATATAGAACATGTAATCCAACGGTTGGATTTTCAAAATATGAATTCAATAATAAGTTTTTGGGTGGTGTAACATTTTTTAGAGTTACATCACGTGTAACTCGAACCCAACCCCATATTTCTTAATTCAATGTGAATTTTGACAAATCTACCACCAGATTACATTATCTTCATATATTTTGCATGCTTACAAAATTTTAAGGTGGTCAAAGATTATTAGCCATGTCATCAATCAATTGTTTAGATTCAAGTTTTAGTAGTTTAAAATAATGCATAAAAGATGAGTTTATAGATCAAATGGTAAATTACATCCAATTGGCATGAAAATTGGCATGCATGTTAAGACTATATAGAAAATGTAATTCAAAGGTTGGATTTTCAAAATATTAATTCAATAATAAGTTATTTGGTGGTGTATCATTTTTTAGAATTACGTCAGGTGTAACTTGAACCCAACCCTATATTTCTTAATCCGATGTGAATTTTGACAAATCTACCGTTAGATTACATTATCTTCATATATTTTTCATGCTTACAAAATTTTAATATAATCAAAGATTAATAGGCATGTCATCAATTAATTGTCTAAATTCATGTTTTTGTAGTTTAAAATAACGCATAATGGATGAGTTTGAAGATCAAATGGTACATTACATCCGATTGATATGGAAATTGGCATGCATGTTAAGACTATATAGAACATGTAATTCAACGGTTGGATTTTTAAAATATGAATTCGATAATAAGTTATTGGGTGGTGTAACAGTTTTTAGAGTTACGTCAGGTGTAACTTGAACTCAACCTTATATTTATTAATTCGATGTGAATTTTGACAAATTTACCGTTAGATTACATTATCTTCATAAATTTTTCATGGTTAAAAAATTTCAAGGTGATCAAAGATTAATAGACATATCATCAATCAATTGTCTAAATTCAAGTTTTTGTAGTTTAAAATAATGCATAAAAGACGAGTTTATAGAACAAATGGTAAATTACATCTAATTGGCATACATGTTAAGAACATATAGAACATGTAATCCAACGGTTGGATTTTTAAATATGAATTCAATAATAAGTTATTGGGTGATGTAACATTTTTTAGAGTTACATCAAGTGTAACTTGAATCCACCCCTATATTTCTTAATTCGATGTGAATTCTGGCCATCCAATTGGTCTCAAATTCACCAACACCAATATGTCATCATACTCTTCAATTCCAATGATCAAGATTTGAATATGAATTTCACCAAGTCCAGCGGTCTCAAGACCATCTTTTAAGTTTAACCAAGTTTGACCAACTTTAATTAAGCTTTGACCATGCCTTTCTCTAAATCCAACTGTTTGATTGTGACCATAATTTACCATAATGAACCTTTCATTACACTCTTCAAATCCAACGGTTAGATTTCAAATCTAAGAATGGCACGTAATGGACATGTGTTGTGTACTTATATGACTATATATATTCTCTCAATCTCACTATTCAATTGGTCTCAAATTTTACCAACACCAATTTTTCACCATACTCTTCAATCTTAACGATCAAAATTTGAATATGAATTTCACAAAGTCTAGTGGTATCGGGACCATCTATTAAGTTTGATAGGGTTTGACCAACTTTGACTAAACTTTGACTGTGCATTTCACTAAATCCAACCGTTTAATTGTGACCATAATTTACTAGAATGAACCTTTCATTACACTTTTCAAATCCAACGGTTAGATTTGAAATCTAAGAATGACACATGATGGACATGTGTTGTGTACTTGTATAGTTAAGTTTACTCAATCTGACTATCCAATTGGTCTCAAATTTCACCAACACCAGTATGTCACCATACTCTTCAATCCTATTGATCAAGATTTGAATATTAATTTTACCAAGTCTAGTCATCTCGGGACCATCTATTAAATTTCACCAACTTTGACTAAACCTTGACCGTGCATTTCTCTAAATCCAACCTTTGATTGCTATTGATCTAAGAATATGAGTTATATTTTGGGAAGAACACAAAGAACATAAACATGTTCTTCCAAAAAATTAATAATAATGAAAGGAATAAAAAAATTAATTTAATTATCTTGTTTTATTTTTAAAAATTTTAGAAATTGAAATTTTTTTTAATTTTTATGTGATTTATTATTTATTTAAATGTTGATGTGAAATTTTTACTAGGGTATAGCGATATTTTTATAACCCGTTGCAATAGTTATTAGACAAAACATTTTTTTTTTATCCTAAAAGTTAAATTTTCCCAATATTTTTTTATCCTTCACACAAAATTTCCCACACGCATAAACTTTTTTTTCCCAAAATTTTCATTCGAAGCTCTTGCTCATTTGACTTGCACATCGCCATGGCCTTTAGATCCTTTAACTTGTACTCTCTAAAATTCATTATTTTATTACTTAAGCTTTATTATTTTTATTAAAGAAAATTCTAATTATATAGCCTTATCCAAAAAAAAAAAAAAACTATAGGACAAGCTTTCCCCCCATATTTTTTTTCTTCCCGCGAAAATTTTCCCCCAATTTTTCATTTCCCACTTTTTTTTTTTTTTTTTTTTTTAGCGTGTTTCTTTTCCTTCTTTCTTTTCATTTCCCACTTCTCTCTCCCCTCACACCTCTTCTCTCCCCTCACGCCGCCACCCCTAGCCATCGATCTGCTCTGTCTCCCATCACGCCGGAGTCACAATCCGAAGCCACCATCGACTTGTAAAGGCCCTCACAGCCCAATCGATTTCAGGTTGTTCAGGTAAGCTGAAAAACAGCGTTGTCATCTTCTCTGAAACATACCCTTATACTTTTCATTTCAACTTTTATTTATTCTCATCATCATTATCAACAATCAATTACCGTAGATTTATTATGTTGTTCTTTTATTTTATTTTTTTCTTATTCCTATCAATGCCATAACACACAGAGTTTAACAATATTATCTTTTTTTTGTTTGATGTTTCGAGTGCCCACATGTTGTTTGTCAAACAACACTGGAAGCCATCATTCCTCTATAGGAAATAGTTTTTCAAGTTTAAAACTGGACAGGTTTTTATTGCTAATGGTATTTACTGTAAATCTGTAGCATCAATTGCTTTCATTTCTCTTCTTCTTCTTCCTTTTTTTGTCAATTTAATATATATATATATATATATATATATATATATATATATATATATATATTCTCTCAAATGTACTTATCAAAAAAAAAAAAAAAAAAATCTCAAATGAGGAGAAGTTCCAAAATTTCAAGCTGATTCTAGCATTGCAATAGTTTTTGGTGGTTTAGTTTTGCAATAGTTGTTCTGTATATAGCATAATTTCTCTTGTAAGTGGCAATCAATGGGAGCTTTTTAGAAACAAATATATGGCGGAGCCACCTCATCCATTGCTTAATATGACATAGTATTTTGGGTCAACTTTAAAAAAATAAAAAATCATAGGTCTGCGTATGTGGTTCTATAAAAAAAGGAGGTGACTTCTGCAAAAAAGGTTGCAGAAGTGCAAAATCATCACTTGTAATTAATGGTTAAGTAATTACCTTTATTTTAGATTAGCTATAACCCAATGCTTTTCTAGGTGGAATATTATGGAAGTCCAGTTAGCTTGAAGAGCATAGCTCAAATCAGTACTCCCAATGCAAGTTCTCTCTTGGTTCAGCCGTATGACAAATCTAGGTATTCTATAAACTAAAGGACATAAAATGGTTGTTGAGGAAGATCGAAACATTCTCCATTTAATTTTATGTGATAAATACATGTATACTAGTAAGTAAGAACTAAGAATAAAATTTTCTCCGATTCTCGTAAATTAATATGCTAGTGAATCTTCCATAAATTTTTGACAACCAAAGGTGATCTAATTGTCCAATTATTTTGAGTTATAGAGCATTGACATCTTGCATTGCAAGACTGGCCCATGAAATCTTTCATATGATCTCTCTTTGACAGTCTATTTTACTTTTTGATATGTTATGTTTGTCAGCTTAAAGGCTATAGAGAAGGCCATAGTGGGCTCTGATCTTGGTATGACTCCAAACAATGATGGAGAAGTGATAAGATTGACTCTCCCTCAACTTACATCAGAAAGGAGGAAGGTATAGTCTGTTGGCTTTGATCCCTTTGCATGTAATTCTATGTCTTTTTATGCCATAGGCCCATAAGTCTATTTTCTATATCCAATTAATATGAAATCTCAGCTGAAATATTACTTTTACCTCTTTGTTCTTCTGATTTTTCCTGGATGTTGGTGCTATACTGTAGTCAATTCATTCTATCTTGTGTTGCTCCTTGGAGCTCAATATCCTTACTGTCTCACCTGCATGACATTTTTGCATCTAACATATAATGTTCTCTCTGCATGTGCATTAACTTCAAGCACCATGCTTTGAAATGAGTTAGATGATTGAATTATATTTAGACTTTCTGTACTTTGTCATGAGTCATGACTTGAGCTTTATGTTAATTGTTTGGAATTAATCACACGAGGCCTGCTCTACTGTTCTGCTTCAAAGGTTTAGTTCTAAAACTTTTCTCGGTCTAGCACTTGTTTTGTGATATGTTTATGTATCCTTAATAATCATTTTATAATGAATTTACATGCAAAAAATGCTTAATTTATATTCTTGAAAATAGTGATGGTTAGTAGTAATTGATGAAAGAAATTCTACTTTCTGTAATTTGATATAAATTAATATATATATATACATACACATATTGACACACACATTTCTTTTTGAAGATGTACACTATGCAGTGAAGTTCCTTAAAGCATGCTTACAAAGAACTGCCACTTTTTTTTTTTTCTTTTCTTTTTATTAATTTATTTTATTTTAATCATTGCAGGAATTCTTAAAAATAGTAGCTAAACTGGCTAAAGAAGGGAAGGTATAGTGGCATTATCTCTGGACAATTTAAAACAAATACCTGCAGCTGTTTTTAGTAAATTCATTAGTATTAAAATTGGGCTTAGGTGGAAATGCGGAGTATTGTTAGAACAAATCAGATCTCATGAAATGGCTCTAATTCATGTTTATATTGTTCCCCTTCTTCTGCCTTCTCCTCCTGTCTTCACTTGCCTGAAACTTTTTTTTTTTTTTTTTTGGGGATAAGTAATGAAAAATATGTTAAACATGCAAAAAGAGTGTCACCTAAGTGACACTATTTTTTGGGGTTGAGAAGTCAGACATAATTGGCCTGTAACATTTTTTTTTGGGTTTGTAACTTTCTTGAAACACATTGGAATTCATCCAATGTCTGTATTTGACATGGCACTGTACATTTTACCAAAGTGCACATATTCTAAAAATGTATATGTTTATTAATCTTTGGTTATAGACCAATACATAGGCTATGTTAAAGTCACTAAATTTGTCCTCTTGAATACCCCCTTCCCCTAAACTGTTTATAGGTGGCATTGAGGAACATAAGAAGAGATGCTTTAAAAGCCTGCGAAAAACTTGAGAAGGTTTGAATCCCTTAATCCCCTGCCCTGCTTTTTTCACTCTCCAGTAATTGCTTTTTTGAGTCCAACCCCCACTCTCTTCTTTAAAAGTCCTTTGCTTTGCTTTACTTTTCATGCAGGAGAAAAAGCTCTCTGAAGACATTGCGAAGGACTTGTCAAGTGATTTGCAGGTAACTTGATGCTTTTGAAACTTCACAAACATGGGATCAACTGTATGGAGCTTCCCCTCATTCAGCATACACAGGGACCTGATCTAGATAGGCTTTCTTTTGTATTAAATAGTAAGATCACATGCTTTTTGTATGGAGCTTCCCCTCATTCAGAGGAAGACTAGTATAGATCTTGTCATAATTCTAGTTGTTTAAGTTTAAAACAAGGTTTAATTTCAGGATTTCTTTGTATATTCTATATTTTAAAGTTTGAACTTATATGAATTTTTATCTTTCAATTGATCAATTTTTAGTAATTATTGTACTATTGAAACATGATAGTTAAAAAAAATTATATATAAAATAAATTAAAAATAAATAAATAATAAAATATTTCAAAAATTATGTAAAATATTATCACCGATGACATAAAAATTTGGTCATAAATAATTTTATAGTGACGACAAAGTCCCTCGCAATTTATAGAATAGCGATGCCACTTAACACCTTGCAAAAACATTTTAAGCGACAGCTAAATGTCGTCACTATTATTCCTAACTAATTGCGAAGGGTTAAAAGCCCTCACAAATAAATTTTAGCAACGACATTATTTGTCTCTAAAAAGTATGTCGTTAATTTGAAATTTGCAAATAACTAATTGCGAGGGTATAAAGGTCCTCACAAATAGTTGTTAATGACGACTACTCGCCCTCGCTAAAAATAAGTCGTCGACTTTTCTCGTCGTTTGGTAATATATTTGCGAAGGCGAATTTGTTCAGTAACGACAGTAAATTGCCCTCGTAAATTATCTATTTGCAAAGGCATGGTTGCAAAATCTCTTTTAGCAACAAAAGCAAATACGACGGCCTTCGAGGGCCACATGCCCTCGCTAATAGTCTTTTGCGACGATATTTGAATTTTTGCGGTAGACTCTTTTCTTGTAGTTCCCTCCAGGTTTTTTACTGTAAAACTAGTTTGTTTCAGTGGTTTTCCTAGGTCATCATATCTTGTCTTATTTATATTTTCGCTGTGCATGATATTGACATGATATTGATGTTTGTTTGTTTTAACAAGTTTTTTTTTCCTAATAAATCTAATTAACAACTTGAGTTTAAAACATGTTAATTCTATCAACCAGGGTCTAAATTTCCCAACAAGTGGTATCAGAGTGAGTACACTCTGATTGGATTAATTTCCTAAGTGTGATCCTTGACCCCCGTCGTCATGGATCGTGAACAATCTCTTTTGATTTCTCCTTTGTTTGATGGCACTACTTATGCATACCGGAAACTTTGTATGAATTTTTTTTTGCAGGCTCTAGGTGAAAAAGTATGGCAAGTTGTTGAAGTTGGCTGGATTAAGCCAAAGGAAGCGCCGGTGGATTAGGATGAAGCAATAATTATAGCGGCAAATTTTAACAGTAGGACCTTGAATGCTTTGTTCTGTGGGGTGACCAATGAGGAATTCAAGAAAATATCATCCACGGAAGTTGCCAAGGAAGCATGGACCATTCTTGAGACCACCTATGAAGGTACCAAGGTAGTAAAGACTGTGAAGCTTCAAAGACTTACTAGTAGTTTTGAAGAAATAAGGATGGAAGAGGATGAGACATTTGATAAGTTCTATACTAAACTCAAGGATATTGTGAATTCTGCCTTCAACCTTGGAGAATCTATAGCAGAATCCAAAATTGTTAGGAAAATCCTTAGGTCCTTACCTGAAAGATTCCATGCCAAGATCACTGCCATTGAAGAAGTGAAGGACATTGATCAAATTCCTTTGACTGAGCTTGTAGGGAACCTTCAAACCTATGAGATGGGATTAGGTTTAATGGGAAAAGGTGGAAAGAGTAGAAACTTGGCTCTTAAGGGTATAGAGGAATAGATTGATGACTCTGAAGATGAAGATGAAAGCGAAGATGAAGATGAAGATGAAAGCGAAGATGAAGATGAAGATGATGATGAGGATGAGGATCTAACCTTCATAGCTAATGAGATTATCAAGCTTCTTCAATATAGGAAAAAGGATAAGGACAAACCTCCTAGGAAATCTAAATCCTCTAGGAAGGGTAAGAGTGAGAAACCCCTTATCTAGTGCCATGAGTGTAAAGGTTTTGGTCATATGAGGATAGAGTGCCCAAACTATCTTATGAAGGAAAAGACCAAGAAGTCAAAAGATAAAGGGTTGGTTACTACCTTGAGTGATACTGAGAATGACTCTTCTGATGAGTATGTGGATGAATGTGGTCACTTTATGGCTTTTGCTGCCACAACCGATAAGGTGATTATGGAGAGTGCTAGTGACAGTGAGGATTCTTCTGATGATGAAGTACCCAAGAAGTTGACCCTTCAAGAAGCCTATGATAAGCTATGCACTGAATTTATAAAATCTGAAAAGACTTCTCATCTTTGTAGAAAAGAGCTTAATGAGGTAAAAACTGAAAAAGCTGATCTGTTAGTCAAACTAGATGAGACTACAAGGTTAGTTGAGATGTTTGTTGTAGAGAACATCTCATTAGAAAAGAAGGTCAAGAATCTCGAGGTTAAGCTTAGTTAAGTAAGAACTCAAATAGAGAGGATATCTAGAGCAAAGCTTGTTGAGGTATTGAGTGCTCAAAAGTCTAGTTTTGATAAAACTGGCTTAGATTATGCTGTCTCCTTCGGCCCTTTCTCTTCCACGGCTTCTGGATCAAGGATTGTCTTTGTACCCCAATCTGAGAAAGGTAATAAAGGTATGAAATCCATAATTGATTTGTCTAATTCTAAATCCTTTGTTAGACCTCATGTTTGTCACCATTGTGATGTTTTTGGACACATTCATCCTAATTGCTTTAAGTTGTATCCTCAAAAGCAAGTGTCCAAACAGTCACAGGTTTCCTTTCAAGGAACTAACCCTTTGTTTGGAGAGTTATTAAAAGTTTTGAGCTTTTTAACTCAATTTCAGGAGAATTCTAATTCTTTTATGTCCTTTAGTAGACATACTAAGACACGTGCCTTTTCATCTCCATGGCCAAAGACTCGTGCTGTATGGGTGAGAAAGGAGCCTAAAACTTAATTGTCTTTTCTATTTGTCATCTACTTTAATTCTTTCTATCTAAAGTAGGACTCTCTTTGCTTGATTTCTTATCTGCTTTGGAATTATGCTTTCATGCATATGCATCTCTCTTTCATGCTTTCATGTTGTTTGTCTATTTTTGTTTGGTTGTTCAGTCTTTTTTTTGTTTGTCTTTCAAAATAAAAAGAGAAAAATAAAAAATAAAAAATTACAAAAACAGTGTGTGTTTGTGTACATTGGTACTTGTGTACCTTAGATGGCCATTGAAACAAGGTTTTCTAAACTTTGTATCATTTGTAGTTTAGATGAGCATCTCAACGCATAACTAAGCAAGTGAGTTTTGTGGCTCATGTTTGTGATAAGTAAGATTAAGTAATCTCTTATACTTAACCCTCATATCACTCTTTTTGATGGAAATGACTAAAAAGTCCTAAAAGAAAGGCATAAATAACCATCTCACCACTAAAGCCCACCAATTGTGAATAACATCTGTATGCTTTGGCATAGCAAAATTGTGATGTTTAAGCTTACATAATTGGGTATTTCTTCTCTCTCTCTTATATGCCCATGCATGATATGCTCAAAAGAAAAAAAAAAATGCAAAGCAAAAAGAATCAAAATGCTTTTAAATATGGTTGCAAGCGTGTTTTTAGGAGATGTGGGAGTTATAGGATGTACCTTGAAGGTAATAGTCCCTATCAAGCAGTTATAATTATGTGTGAGTTAAATTAATTTTCTCATATCTCAAATCGTCATAACATGAGACACTTATGCAATCTTGTGATGTTTTCACACACAATACGCAAAATTCTTTGCTACTTTTGATACATGTGCAGGTACAATGTGATTTGGCTATCACAATTGATACATTTGTTAATGTGCACTCACTAAAATGTCTTAACTTGTTTTTTGAAATATAAAATTGATTAGACTTGTTTAGTGTGCGTGTGTGTGTGTGTTTTGGATTTATGATTGCTTTGCATTTTCTTGTTGAGAGATGTTTTTGAAAGCTTAAAATGTTGATTGGATCTATGTTTGAGTAGCTTGCTTGTTGCATTCATATCTTTGTGTTTTTCCTCTCTTTGAAAAACTGCTTTTTATCAAGCTCGACAGTTTCTTGACAGATCCTCAACAACTTTCTATTTATCGAGCCCCTTGGACTTCCTTTCTCGACAGAAGTTATCGCATACTCGATCTATCGAGGTTTCTAGACTTTGTCTCGATAGCTTCTCGATCTATTGAGAAACTTTCTATCTAGCCGATAGATTCTCGATCCATCGAGGTTGGCTTCTACTCAATAGCAGCTCGACAGCTTCTCGATCTGTTGAGACCCTCTTGCATGCATTGTTTTCACATGTTTTGCATCTTTCTATTATCTTGTCATCCATAACATCTTGTTTCATTACACACATGCATTTACATGGATTCCTTGTGCCCCCTTGATCATCTTTGATCATCTGTATGTTTCTCGGGTGAAGCTTTATAGCTTCTTGTACCCTCTGTCAATCATGACAAAAATGGGGGAGAAAATGTGGTTTCTTTTTAAGATTATATATGATAGGGGAAGAAATACATGCCTTAGTAAGGGGGGGTTGTGTTTCATCTTGTTAGGGGGAGTGTTTACCCCCTTGTTGTTTTAGGAGCTTCTTTTAGCTTCTTGTACACCGGTCTTGTGACGATTTTTACATACATTGTGCTTATATTTGATATATATGATGTATGTCTTCTTCACCTACTTCTCCATGTGTTGTTTCTTTTCTCTTTTTATACACATGTTTCTTTTATTGTATGCAATCTTTTATTTCTGTTTCACACTAAGATACCTTGATGTGTTTTGTTTAAAGTGTTTCAGAAAGATAGGTTGTCAAAAAATATCATGCCATGAACTTTCTTCTTGCAAAGTTTTTCAAGAGTTTGTGTTAGGATTAGATTTATTTGTATTTAACAAGTGATTATGAGTTTAGTGATTTATGACTTCTCTCATACTTCATTTGTTTGTTGTGATTTTGTCACGGATTGCCAAAGGGGGAGATTGTTAGGACATATGTGGATATTGTTAGAGACATATGTTATGTAAATTGGCTAATCCTTTGTCAAAACACATTTTTCTTGTAATTGGGTAGATCTAGGATGAGTTTAGTACTTCAAGGAACAAGAGTTCAAGTCTAGTATTAAAGTCATGCAAATCTGTCCAAGAAACAAGTGAAGAAGTGTTGTTCTTTAAAGCTCGATAGATAGCTCGACAAAGGTTTTGTACTAGATCTGAAACTTCTTTTTGCTATAGTGAATTGCTTTTCGGGAAGGTTTCTCCTCAGGTTTTTTTACTATGAAACTAGTTTGTTTCATTGGTTTTCCTGGGTCACCATATCTTGCCTTATTTAGTTTTCCGTTGTGCATGATATTGAATTGTTTGTTTTAACAAGTTTTATTCATAATAAATCTAATTAACAACTTGGGTTTAAAACTTGTTAATTCTATCACAATATTCTCAAAGTCCTTAAAACCATTTCTTGTCAAAAATATTTTGCATCAATTTCCCAAAATAATACAATTTAAGACAAAGCATCTTTAGTATTCCCAAATAATACCATAAATCCATGAAATCCACTATCAAATGAATTCAAGGATAATTTTCTTTTCCATGCCAAATTTTCATGCATTTCCCCATATGCACATATTCAACATGATGCTTTTTTTCTTATATAATCATATATAATAGGGTCACAACACAACTCTTTTTAGGAACATAGTTTCAAGAATTATTTTCCAAAATGTATTTAACCCAAAACAACATTTATGCAACATTGTTATTTTCCAAAAAAATCTCATTAAAAGCTACTTAACTTGCAACCCGCAAAAAGTCTAATTCTCCAAGCTCCAAAGGAGATTAACTAGAACCTAAACAATACCAAGCAATCTTATCACAATAAGCATAAAGCTTGACATTGTGTCTAGCTATGAATTAGAGATTGATAGCTAAGCAATTAATTAGGTAAGCATAAGTATTTAACCTCACAAATAATATATTCTACTTCCAAAGTTTCTCAACAAATTAGTTTACAAGGAATAGACTCCAATTTATAGACTTAAATCATTCAAGGTATTTTCCCTAACATTAAAACCTCAACACTTTATAAGTAGTTCCCACAAGAATTACACAACATCATCAAGAGACCTATGATACCAAAAATCACAATATCCTTCAAGACTAACAATTTAAATCTTTAACTAGAACCAAATAATCAATAAAAATTATGTTCATCATTTATTTCACATTAAAAAGCCAAAACCCCCAAATCTTCACCACTTAGATAACCACCATTAGTATAAATCTTAAACTCACTCGTCGAATAATTCCACCAATACAAAACCCATACATATAAACACATGAATATCACTTTCAAAGCTTATAAATCACATGAGTATCATTATCAAAACTTAGATTAAAATAACCTCAAGCAAAAGCATATAAACCCACTAAAAATGTTAGAAATTTTTATCTCAAATAAAAGATGTGAAGATGCTTAAAGGCTCCTAAGGATTTTCCGGTGATCTTACTAGAAAAATGATGGTGGAGATGGTGGTGTGGAGTGGAACCCAGTGGGAGAGTGAGGGAGTTTGAGAGGAGTGTTTGTTGTGTTTTGGGAGAAAAAGAAAAAGAAAAAGAGAATAAAGGGATGAGGCCGGCTAAAGAGAGTGAGGATATTTTGAAAATGAGTGGTGGGGAACAAATGGGGTAGGTGAGGGTCACGTGGTCTCAAACATCTGACCATTTCCTTTTCTTTCTTTTCTTTTTATTTTTTTATTTTTTTTTATGTGTATTGCGCTGGGCCATTACATGCCACAACCCAAATCCATGGAAAATGAATTAGATGCATGACTAACTTGTTGATCTTGCATATCTCAATAAACATAATTAATTCCAAATTAAATAAAACTCCAAAAAAAAAAAAAAAATGCTCTTAATAAACCTCATACAATATCTAAAATCCATAAAGTAGAAATAATCTCTAAATACTGTAAAATCTTAAGCGAAATAAAAATAGTTAAAAATTCTTTAAGGCTTCAAGCAATATTGAAGTCACCTAAAAACTCCCACGCTCTACCTTGCACCTTACAAAGATCCAAAGATTCTATTTTCCAACTAAACTTTAATTTGAAAATTGTAATTGATAGGGTGAGCGGGCCACACATCTAGTAAGCAATTATACACAATACACAATAGAATAGAGTCAAACAAAACATGAGTATTTAGATTTCATAAATCTACTCAATGATATCAAATATATATTTCTAGACATATAATGAACCACTTAATACATATGTAATCAAATCTTAAAATAATTCGGAAACACATACAGATAATTGATCGGAACACAGTGTTGCATATACACATATCACATATTCTCACATATAATCCTGTGAGCGGATACCAACATCTAACCCCTGCTGGTGAGGGTTCAATACGTATTCTTACATACAATCCTGTGAGCAAGCTTACACATATATCTGATCAATTTTAAAAACATTTAATAAGTCACATATCACAAAAGAAAAATTTATGCAACATAGAACAATTTACTTAATAGTAACAATCATTCCAAATATAGAGGCTTATTGAAGACCACAACATCGAATTGAACATAAATCAAAGGATTCTTGACTCTTTTAGGGAATGAATAGGAACTGAGGATTACAGTTCTTGAGTAAGTGTAAAAATTGAATTTGCTAAAAGAAACATTTTAAATACCATTTGGAAAATAGGAATATGACTTTGAAATCACTTGGTTTTAAACAAATTTAAAGAATAAGAACCTTTTTAGAAAACTTATCTTAAAACTCAATTCTTTTATGAAAATAGTTTAGTTTAGAAATTGTCTTTTAAATGAGATTTGGACGTTCAAAATGTTATTTAAAATTTGAAGTTTCTCTTTAAAATATTATTTAAAAGTCGAAGTTTCTCTTTCAATGGTGTAAAAATGCTTTTGATAAACTTTAGAAAATGTATGCTTAAAAAAACATAACAACCTTTGACTTCTAGGAACCTAATAGACAAAACTTGTGAATATTATGCATAATTACTTACCATTCCTGCTAATACTTGTAGTCTAGATCCAAAATCAAATGAGCTCTTCCTCCACACCTAAAAGTAAAGGAGTAACACAATTATATAACTAATCCACCTTGCCGTATACCATAAGGATGTAAGGGACACTTCCTAATAATTTACTAGTCTTTAAACATCTCTACAATCCTCCATAATATATTACTTCTTCTTACTATTATGTCTTTGAGGCTAATAGAGGCATTACCACCCGTAAGGATATCATCTAATGAGAATATGCATGCTAGTGGTTCACCAAGATTTTCATCAAATCCTAATAGGTTAATACCAATACAACCATTGTCTATTTAAGTGTCAAATTCATATTTTCTTTAAGATTTAAATGCCACCATGAAATACTTAAGAAGATCCAAATTGAAACTGGTAAAATTCACACTAAAAGGTACACATATCTCATGCTGCGTCATATAAAGGTTTATTCATACAGTGGACACAACTTCAATTAAAAGTTTACAATACTACCAAAACTAAATATTTCACTGGTATAAATCCTTAATTGATTTTCAGGTCATGATTAACTATTGATTTCCAAGGTTATCCAAGCCAAGAACACAGAAAGTAAAAGATGGAGACATGGAGTGATACCCGATTAAGAGATCAATCTTGAACACTAGCTATAGCCTATAGATGATGCCTTCAACCGTCCATGTACAATTTTCTGTTTCTTTTCTTCTTTGTCTTACACATATAATGAACTAATGAAGAGACCCTAGAGCTTAAATATACTTCCAAGATCTTATTATTTTTAATTAACCTCAATTTAATTTATTATTAACTACTGACTTGTTTAGATATGCTGGAACTCCAAGGGATTCCAATCACTCTTAGACTTCTTATCCAAATAGGTTTTTATTCTCTTATCCTTTTCCGTAATTGATAAGGAGACCAAAAGTTTTATATGAATAACCCACAAAGTAACTCTCCACGTTACATCTTTTTATTTATTTATTATTATTTTAAACTACCACACAAAATTGTGTTTACTAAAACTTTAATTTTCTCACTTATTTTGTAGCACCTCAACTCCATAATAATAATAATGATGATGTACAGTGATGATTATAAAATAAAATCAGGGTATTACACTTTTCCCCCCTTAATTTAAAGGCAATACTAAACAACAAACAAGTACAATGACATTATAAAATGTTGTCTCAAATACAAACTAAGAGTTCAAATACACTAACACTCATAAAGTGTTGTTTAAAGTACAAACAAAGAGTTCAAAGCTTCAAATAAACTACATTCAACATCAAACAAAAAAAAGAAGAAGAAGAAGACAAGACTTCAAGATGATCACATAACAACAACATCCTCTTCTTCAACATTTTCCTCATCATTTTCAACAAGCAAAACCTCCAACTCTAGCTCATCCAATGATAGAAATGCAATCTCGAGCAACCTAGATCCTCCAAATGGTTCATCCCAAGAATCACCACCAATTTCCCACTTCTGAGATTTCCCTTTATTGTAATCCTCCCTCTTTCTTGAAAGAATTCAAAGATTAGAATGAACAAGTACTAAATCTTCAGAACGTTTAGAACTAATTGTGTTCCTCTTCAAACAATGAATAAATCTATATGAGGACCCATGGTCTAAGTAATGGGTCTAAGTTATATCTTTCTTCCATGCAATCAGCATCATAGGACATATGTCCTGAAAATAAACCAAACTCTGCATGCACCTTCTTTCTATCTTCCATATTTGGAAAATATCTTTTCAAGCACTTGTTTCTCTCATATAAAATGTCACGATCCTTGTGGAAACACCCCCCACCCCCCCCCCCCCCCCCCCCCCAAAATTCGAATTTGATGATTCTTTTTTGGGTTTTGATCGCACATTGGGTCCTTGACAACATGGCTCTTCGTGTGTTTCTAGGATGAGGTGTGTGTTTGTGAGTCCCTTTTTCTTATTTTTATTTTAGGAGTTGCCACCAATCATTGGTTTTGTGTTAGGTGTGATTGGTCATCTATGAGTCTAATTCATTTTAATTTACCTAATTAACTAAACCTATTTTGAGGGTTTATTAATTAAGGTAAACCAAAAGTCTCGACCCAAAGATCTTAGACTCGGAAGTTTGGTTATGTATTAGGAAGGTGTTCGGCACCCCACAATGCCTATCCAAAGGATAGTACCTTATTTTAATTTATTTCAAACATTGTCTTTTGGTGAAGAAATAGGATACTTGGCCTTTTGAGTTTTTGAAAAAAGGGCTTTTGCAATCAAAAAATATATACATATGTACATGTGAGTAATTATTTACTTATAATACCATGTGATTATATACACCAAAGAATATTTACAATCAAAGCATATGCGGGATACATACATAAATATCATGTGAAGAAGCATACAAATATGAGAATAATATACAATAGCATGTGAGTAAAATATTTACTAGATAGATAGCATGTGAGTACTAATTACTATACACAAAAATAAATTTCAAGAATAAAGAGGGAGAGTTGGGATAATAACACCTTGTTGTCATCCACAATTTTTTTCATTTTTACCATGCAAAAGAGAGATGATAATAAAAATGTGTTAGTGCCAAAGGAAAGGAATAGTGTAAGCTTGATTGGTGCCTATGAGTTCAATGGAGATTGAACCATAGGCACAAATCCTTAACAATGCTATTCTAAGGAAAAGTTTTAAATTACAATGCATGAATAATGTTTACAACGTTAAGTCCATTTTTATTTTTGAAAGGAAAGTTAGGAAAAGATACATTTTTTTGAAGAAAAAAACTTTATTGTTCTTAAAAGAAGTTTTTTAAAATAACAAAAAAAAGAAAAAAGAAAAAAAGTTTTCAATATATTTTTTGAAAGAAGAGATCTTTTTTTAAACAAGCAAAGTTTGCAAAAGGGAAACATTTTTGAAAAGGGAAGCATTTTTTTAGGGAAACCAAAAATTGGGGGACTTGAATTTTTTAAAGAAAACCATTTTTGAATGACAAAAGAAAGAGATTCATGGGTTCATTTGTTTGAAAAGAAGATTTAGCTTTCGAAAAATCCCATGATTTTTTTTATGAAAAAGTTTTTTTTTTTTTTTTTGGAAACTTTGCTCATTCAAAAGATTTTTTTTTCCGGTGATGCCAAATCGTCCAAACAGTAGTAGCAAATAACTCTGGTTCTTGATGATTTGCTATAATCCAAGACAGCAACTCCTTGAAGTCCACAAATGGCTGGGTACGACGCACACCCCACAACTGCAAGTCAGACCACACAACGTCTAAGCTAGAGCAAGACCACACAGCGTGGACGACTGTCTCCTCTACTCGATGGCAGCGTTCACAGATAGCTTCCTGCAAAATTGTACGTCGCATTAAGTTAACTTTTGAAGGTACTGAATTACGACAGGCACGCCAGATGAAGTTCTTGATCTTATTTGGACTGTTCAAAGCCCAGATTCCTTTCCACAGTTTGGTGTTCACTGGCTCTCGAAACGGGCTTAGCTCATTCTCTTCTTTGAGGAAACGATAACCAGTCTTGCATGAATACCGGCCATTAGAAGAGTGGGGCCAAAAGAGGATATCTTCAACTGATCCACGTGCTAGAGGAATGCTCTTAATCAGGTCGGCTTCCTCTGGGACAAACAAACCATCAACTAGCTCCTCATTCCAAGTCCGAGTCTCATCATCAATCAGTAAATCCACAGTTGCATTCTCAAACCCTTCGACCACTGGAGAACAGAGAAGTGGAGGGTGCTTTCTCGACAACCAGTGGTGCTGCCATACCCGAACCTTCCTACCAGACCCAATACGCCACCTACTACCGCGTTGAATAACATCCCTCCCATATAAAATGCTTCGCCATGCATACGAACCTGATCTTGACTCCTTAGCTTCCATTATAGAGCAATTGGTCAAAAAACGAGCTTTGAAAACCTTGTAAAACAAAGAATCCGTATTATGCAAAAGACGCCAAGCTTGCTTTGCCAATAGGGAGTCATTAAACAAAGCCAAGTTCCGAAACCCCATGCCTCCCACCATTTTTGACTTTGTCATCTCTTCCCATTTAAGCCAGTGAACTTTCCTCCTGTCACCACGTTGACCCCACCAGAATCTCTTTACTAGAACCTCAATGTCATTACAGAGCCCTAGAGGTAGTTTAAAGCACCCCATTGCATAGGTAGGGATCGCCTGAATAACTGATTTGACAAGAACTTCACGTCCTGCTTGAGAGAGCAGCTTCCCTTCCCAACCTTGGAGCTTCTTCCAAACCCTCTCTTTTATATAATTAAAACTCTCCCTCTTACCCCTACCAACCAGAGAGGGAAGGCCTAAATACTTCTCATACTGATGCACCTCTTGAACCCCCAGAATACCCTTGATGGTAGCCTTTAAATCTTCAGAAGTAGATTTACTAAAGAAAATAGATGTTTTGCTCCTATTCACTTTCTGACCCGAAGCCTCCTCATATTGGGATAAAAGTGCCATGACACTTCTACACTCGTCCGGAGTTGCCCTGCAAAAGAGAAGGCTGTCGTCTGCAAATAATAAGTGGGTTAGTTTTGGGCCCCGCTTGCACAAAGAAAAACCAGTAATATCGCCCATACTCGCCGCATGCCCAATAAGGATAGGCATGCTGAATTTCTAGCAATGCAGATTCCTCGTGTCCCAGCTGTTCCACGCTCCAGAGCTAGATGGGTGCCCCCCTCGAATGGTTTGCTTAAAATCAATTTCGACGGTGCCAGCTTTAGAGCGGAGAATAAGTCAGGTATTGGGGTTGTGATCCGCGACGGTCAAGGGATGGTTCTAGCTTCACTTTCTGAGAAGCTTCCTAGAGCTTATGGTCCTGAGGAGGTGGAGACTCTCGCTGCTGCCAGGGCTCTTGTTTTTGCAAGGGAGATAGGTGTTGACAATGTTATCTTGGAAGGTGACTCTAGCATTCTGATGACTGCTCTTCGAAGGGAGGATCATTATCTTTCAGCCTCAGGTCTTTTGGTGGAGGATGTTCGAGTATTGGCGGGATCTTTTTCTAAATTACTTTACTCTCATACTAGGAGGGATGGTAATAAGTTAGCTCATAGTTTAGCTAGGTTTGCAATTAATATTTCCAATTTTCTTGTGTGGATGGAGTCTGTTCCGTCTCACTTTACTGATATTTTTCAGGATGATTTAGCCGGTATTTCTGAATAAGATGAATTGCAGGTTTCTTTCTCAAAAAAAAAAAAAAAAAAAGATTTTTTTTAAAAAAGGAATTCCAAAGTGGTAAAAGAAAACATTTTTTTTTAAAACATATATTTTTTGAAAAGAACCTTATTTTTGGACGTAAAGAAAAATAACATTTTTTTGAGGCATTTTAGGAAAGGAAATTTTTGAGGAAAAAGCCTTTTTTTTTTTTTTTTTTTTTTAAGGCTTTGATTTAGAAAAAGAAAGCATCTTTTGAAAAATGAAGGAAAAAGAACTTTTTGAAAATCATTTCCTTAGAAAGCATGTAAAGAATATGTTTTACCCAAGCATATTAATCTATGGAAACATTATTGATGAGGAAAGTAAAGAGCAACAATAGTAAGAGACTAAGAGTGCTATGTATTTAAAGACAAGCAAAATAAGGTGCTGAAATTTAAATAACATTAAAATAAAAGCTGGAATTTAAATGAAATTAAAATAAAGTGTAGAAATTTAAATAACATTAAAATAAATGCTGAAATATTGTAAAGGTTCATTAAATTTTTTTTTTTAAAGTCCTTCTTAAATAAATTTTAATCTCTTTCAAGCCTTAGGGGTGTTTCATAAAAAAGAGATGAAAGTTCTAAGCCATCAACCATCCTTATGAGACATAACCCTATTGTGCTTTACTTGAGGTTTAAAATCCATTTAAAAGGGATAGATAGAAAATCTTTTCTTTAGGTGACTCAATAGTAATATATATATATATATATATAGAGAGAGAGAGAGGGGGGGGGGGGGGGGGGAACGGGGATTAAGCATAAATTAAAAGGATGACATTAAAAGTAAAAGGGGATGGGGGAGAAGCTTGAAATTAAAAGGGATGACAATAATATAAAGGGATGGGGAAGTGCTTGAAATTAAATGGGATGAAATTAAAGTAAAAGGGGAATGAGAAAACGCTTGAAGTTAAATGGGTAACAGCATATATACATAAGCAGAGCATGAAAATTCCCAGATGCCTAGAAGAAAATGAGATTTTTTCCTATCGGACCGTGAGCTGTGCCATTCCACCTCAAAACCAATTGGTGATGAGGAAGACACACTAAAATATTTTATGGTAGGGAGTCAAATTGTAGTTCCCTCAACAATCCCTCCCTCATAATGACACTTCCGTAACTCAAACCTATGACCATGACTCTGATACCATTTGTCGAACCGTGACCTATGTCATTCCACCTTAAAGCCAATTGGTGATGAGGAAGACACACTCAAATCTTTTATGGCCTTTGACATCACACTATGCGGGCCTGTTTTTAGAGTGGTTGTAGAGAGTCAAATTGTGGTCCCCCCAACACTTCCCCTTAAAGGTACTTCCCGTATAAATTCTAGGAGATGGTTCAATACCCATCTAGGAATACAACATCACAACCAATGACAAATAATATGGACATAAAGATAAAGAGATAGATACACAATAATAAAAGTTTGGAATTTAAAGCAAGTAAAATAAAGAGACAAGATAAACAAATAGAGATTCATATATATAAATGGATGATGTTTACATGAGAGAGTAAAGAAAATGGGATGAGTATATTTATAGGAAAACTATCCCATCCCTACAAGCTTACCCAAACAATTACAAGTAAAATGGAAGAGGCCTTTTTTTGTGAGCGGTTTCCTAAAGCGAGGAGAGAGAAATTTTTTTCAGAATTTCTAGGGATTTTTCCAGAATTTGTCCCTCTTCCCTCAGGCCATTTTTTTTTTTTAAATGGGGTAGCGCCCGCATCCTTACCAAGGCCTGAGGGAAGAGGGACAACTAATTAGATCCAAAACACACATTAGGAGATAAATATAATAATAAGGATGAAGGCTTACCCTCATCAAGTCGAAGAGACTAGCCTCCCCTAAGGACTCTGTCTCATGAGGTCCACATCCTTGATAATAGATTGAACCGTCTCAATGGCATGCTGCTTATGCGTTACTAACAGAAGGATGGTTGAAAGGGCGATGGGGCCTTGAGAGGTCATTAGGCCCTTACGCGCGGAAGCTTAGGAGTCTTTTAGGACGTACCCATTTGATCCGCCCGAATGGGTGAATCTGTCACCTTCTTTGAAGGGCATTCACCATTGCCCATGTTCTTCCTCTTCTAACCTACCTTGGCCGAGGGGGTCGACGTCCCACCTAGCTGGGCTTGAGCGGTAGCGGCTTTCTTCACCTCCAAAGCCCTTTTCCTCCTAAGATCCATCTCTGAAACAAGAACACATGCAATAAAACAGAAGAATCATGTATATATATAGATGGACAAAGTAGAACGACGAAGGAAGAAAAAACTTATGTAGATGAGCTTGGGCATCTAATTGTCTGGCCTCGTTCATTGGTATAGGCCTATCATAGAAGGCGTGGAGATTGTCTAGTGTGACTAAGTCCTTCCACCTCTTTTCCCCAAGTGGGATCAAAAGAATACGCTGAAGGAAGTCTTCCTGCTACTCGTTGATCGTTGGACGTGCTTGAGTTGAAATAAATTAAAGAATAATGAGGGTTAGAATCAGATGAAGGTAAAGGCTGACGGACGAGACACATGGCAAAGGCTGACAACTCACCAGACTTCTCCAAAATACCCCAAGTATTATCGAACCCGTCAGGCATTTAATCCCATTCGTCGATCCTACACACCCAATTCGAACCTTGTACAAAGAAATACCTACTTTTTCAATCACGATTAAAATCAGACATATCTGACACTAACTTAAGCAATGGTTTGTGACATACGAAGTTGTAGAAACCCTTCAATGCAGCAATCTGCTGGGGCTTGTAGCGGTAGAAAAATTCGTCGAGGGTAAGGTAGCGATAGTCCCCACTCATTTGACCCCACAACACTTCGGCCCCAAGAAAAAATCCTTCATGTGTTTGGGGCAATTTGGCAGACGGATACATCTAAGTAGTTAGCCAGTCGACGGTGCTACTTGGTAAGAGGCAACCTTAACCCCGAGATAAATATGGCTTCATAGAAGCTAATGTTTGCGGTTTTTCCTGAGTAACATTTCTCGTTTTTCTTTGCCATCTATATAGGAATGTCGTCAGGAATTTGGAAGTGGGGACGGAGCCTGCCAAAGGCGTCCTTCGATATTTTTGGAACGAAATCGTTCACTGACCAGATGGACAGAAGGATAAACGACCTAAAATTTTTGCTCGATGGGCTAGAATCCTCTTCCTCCTCCTCATCGACTTCTACTTCTTCTTCTCCTTCCCTTTCCTCTTCCTCTTCCTTAGAAGAATGGGTCGATGATTCCCTTTCTGGGAAGCCAGCCGAATCCTCTGCCATGGGTTCATATCTTGACGGATAGACCTTGTCGTTGCCCACAACCAGACAAAGTAACGACGAATGTTCACTCATCGCTTCTCTATCACTTGACATCCTCTCACCTACAAGAGATGAATGAATACTAAGTATCTACTCACACAAAGACTAGACACTAGACCGACAACCATTTAAGTTGTAAGAAGTACAATTAGAAATAAAGAGTTCATGGAAATAAAGGAAACTTACTTAAAAGGAAACCGATGGTAGAAGGCTAATCTCAATGAATGATTCTGAAGAGCGACAGACGAGCTCAAGAGGCCGACGAATAAACGAGGAGATCCAGAGAATGCAAAGAAGTAAAATAAATGAACAAAAAGGCTAATGAGGGTATTGGGCTACTTATATAGCGAAGAGGCACCAAAGACAAAGCGACGCGACTGTTCGAGTTACCCAATCAGGGATCGCCACGTGTTGCCTAGCCTCCATAAAAGATCCTTTTACCCCTATAGATAACACGAACCCTGAGGCAAAATAATTAATAACCATGAAGCATTTCGACATACTCCGTGGCCCGTTGGTTATCTTGACGAACAACGGAGTAAGGGGCTGCTAGTAGGGGTATTTTTTACCACAGAAATTTTCTAACTCTTTTAACCATCAGACTAGAAGATTCGTAGGGCATCGAGTCCTTCGTCAATGTCGGAGCATCCATCGGGCCTAAAACCTATTATGTCCAGAAAGGCACCTTTCATACCGTCATCCCAGTAGCCCGTTGGGTCCAAATATGAACTGGTAAGACGATGAGCATACCGACAGATGAATATACCAACGGGTGAAGGTACTGACAGGTGAAGGTACCAAGCATACCAATGGGTAAGGACGAGCATTGGCAAATGGGTAAGCATACCAAAGGAGGACTAGCATGTCGACGGGTTGGCAAACATGCTTACTGGTTGGCAAGCATACTGATGGGCAAAAACACTTGTCCTCCACGATATTTGCGTGTTCTCCACTCATGTATCCCTATATGGAAAGAACTTGCACACCACATCCAAGAACCCTACTCTATGTTCGTATCTTCCCAAAATAGGAAGAAAAATCCTAAGATCTCGGGGCCTTGACTCCAAATCTTCTTTACAAGGAAAGATCCTACATTCAAGGGATCCTGGTTAGCTCTACACCACTATATAAGCACCGAACCTCCTCTTCTTTAAGGTACGCAGAAAATCCTTAGCTCTCACACTATTGAGGTCTTAAAGGTTTTTCAATCACTGACTTAACCTTCGGAGGATCTTTGGCCGGCACCCCACCAGTGCTCTCTATCGGTTCTTTGCTTTCTTATTCTTTAGGTACCCTCATTGGTGCACGCTTGGAAGATCAGCTTACTGACGATTTGTGCATTTTCAATTATTATTATTATTATCCCTCCCAAAATTTGCTCACGTGTTTTGCAATTTTGTAAAAGACCTTTAAACATCTTTCTCCCTATGTAAACAAACTACAAGATAGGTCCCAGTGCTTACAAAAGTAATAAGATATACTATCAAAATGTCAAGCAATTATAAAATATTTCACGCATTACCATGCCAAATCCCTTAGGTTTAAATGCAACTCTTGACATAAAGTGATTAACATTCAAACTTGAAATATTTTAAATCTTTAATACAACAATAATTCCAACGTAAAAAAAACTATAACATCTCCAATATTCATAACTTTAATTATCTAATTTAATTATAAATAACTTTTCCGTGATTCATTTATAAATTGTCATTATCATTCTTCATGTCATTGCTCTCAGTAATCCACAGGCCCCACTTAATAATTATAACTATACAAAATACGTATTATATTGAAACCAACTCTTCAAAATAATGTTTTTCCACACAATTAAAGTCTTGAACAATTACTCGTTCAAAATAGTCTTTGATCAATTTTTCTCGGTGAAAATAACAACTTTAAAAATGAATGACTATATAGACATTCCCAGCTTTGAAAGAGTATAGAGGTCGAAAAAAAAAATCACTGATTGGAATGCTATTATAATGTGGGTTGTAAGAGATAATAATAAAGGCTAACATGGTTAATAATAAGAGACAAACTATTTGGTACGGTAATTGAACACATTAACAAGTGACACAAGAAACTTTAAAGAGTTTGGGTTTAAGGATCCACATCGACTTATTTGGAGAAATAAAGTTGCCATTAGGCATGGTTGTTGATGAATAGAAACTGATAAAACTATAGTTTAACAATGGCGGGAAAGGAAAACAATGAGAGAGAGAGAGATTAGTGAGAGAAAGAAAAGATCAGTAACACTAACTGATTATTGTGTACATAAATACATGGGCAAATTACAACTTATCCACATATAGTTTGACTAAAATTTAAGTTGCTTACCTGTGATTTAAAATTTGATACTTTACCCCGTTGAGGTTTGACCAAAATTTAAGTTGTCTAACTGTGATTGAAATTCCATGATGCAAGTGTTTCAATGGATAGTTTTTGATCTTGTATTTTTATGTTTTTTGTGTTTTTGGAGGAGAGACACATAAAAGTGGAGCAAAATTACATATTTAGCCCCATTTTTAACAGAGGTGGGTTATAAAAATCTAACTAAGTTAACCTCACGTGGGTAAAGTTTCAAATTTCAAACAACAGATAGATAACTTAAATTTTGGCCAAACCATAGGTGGGTAAATTGTAGTTTGCCTAAATATGTATATATATATATTAATCTATGATGGCTTAAGCTAACTTCCTAACTATAATTCCGTAAAGTTTGGGTGCAGTTATTCCCCAATTACACACGTGATCAACGTGTCATTAACTGAACAATATCTAGCTTCTAGAATAATCTTATAACTGCCAGTCATTGTGAGAAGAACTCTGATTCTCGTGGAAGAAGATAAGACCAGAGACCAGTGCTTAAAACGACATCGTGCAGTGCCAGATAATCAACAACTAAACTTTCTGTCCAAAACGCCATCGTCTAATTAAATGAGAAACAATGCCGTTTTGGTGTTGAAACAAAATATATCCGTTGATTTGAAAAACTAGCCGTTGGCTAATTCTTCTATTCTTCTATCAGTTGATTCGATGCCAATCATCATGCCACCAAAATTGCTGGAAAACGTAATGAAAGAGATATAATAATAATAAAAATAATAATAATAATAATAATAATAAATTTTTTAATGTTATATTGTTAATATTAACAATAACAAGATCAATAATTATAACAACACTAATTTTTTTTTAAACGTAAATTTTATTAATATTTATGATTCAAAAATTTTCCTAACCCCATATATATGATTCATTCAAAATTGATGACTATGTAAATAATACAATCCAAGTTTTTAATTTTCTTTTTCAATTTGACATTGTCGTTGCGCTTTTATTTTCCTTAAGATGGAAGGCCGACCAAATTTGAGGGAGATCATAAACCAATCACATGCAAAATCCACATTAATTACAATGGTCTTGATGGTTTTGGATATTGCAAGAAATTTTCTTAGCACACACAATATACATTCCGCGTGTGCCTGGTATTAATCATTACAATGCTGAAATTTGCCTTAATCCCCCTCTTCTTGTTTTCTATTATATAGGCATAGGCACCAAGAAAAAATCACAAAAAAACCAAAACAACTTGACACACAAATCTCTCTCTCTCTCTCTCTCTCTCTCTCTCTCTCTCTCTCTCTCTCTCTCTCTCTCTCTCTCTCTCTCTCTCTCTCTCTCATTTACATCTCTTGAACCTAGCAAAAAGCTCGAAATAAAAGCTCTTGGGGACTTACATGGGGTAGTAGTAGATTTAGGGTTAAATATGTTATAAACTTCTATTCTATGATAATGGATATATATGTTTCCTTGGAAATGGTGAATAAATCCTCAGAGAGTTTTTTCCTTCTAGGCTTTTCTCTTTATCTTTATATCATGTGTTTGATTTTATTTCTGCCATTTATTATTTACAATACGGTATATGATTGTTCGATTGAGGTTCAAATTATTTGAGCATAATTGGTTAATTAAATACACACAGTTTTAAAGGATAAATCTTCCAAATTTTTTTTTTCTATATTTGCGAGGCTCCAAAAATATAAAAATACTAAAGAAGAGACTGGCTAAAAGCAGGAGCCTTGTAAATCATCAATTAGTGTCCTTGTTTATGGATGTTATTCCTTGTGACTTTCTTCAATTGATATCCAGTTGTTGAAACTGCATGAGGGATATTGTGCAGGTTTTGTGTGTATAAAATTGGAGATAGTACCTCAAAATCAAAGAAGGGATAGTTTGTTTTTATTAGATGGTGCAAGATTGGGCCAGACAACCAATACATCTCTCTCTATCACCTTTAAAGGATAGAGATGCCATTTTGGTTACAAGGTCAATGCTTATAGCATAAGTTTCTCATTGATGACATCATAATGGTTCAATAAATGGTGCAAGGAAAAGTTCACCTTTTGGCAAATGTTTGCTGTCCTTAGGGCCAATCCCTTCCAAAAGCTCTGTCTCCCAAACAATCACCAAGCACATTTCGTGACATCACGAGCTCAGCAACAAGATCCCTCAGGTGGTGTAGTTATGAATCCTTCACATTTCAGTAGAGATATTCCACTAATGGCCCAAGTCTTAGTCTAACTGATAATCTCATCTCCAATCTTGCCATTCTAGGCAACATCATGTATAGACTTTCCTTTAAATGGGACCATCAGAAAGTATTGACTATGTACAATTAGCACACTAGCACCAGTAGGTTACAGGATTACAGTAAAGCACATGGATATGCCCAATTTAAGTTTCTTTTCCTCCAGCGGATTTATTCTACTAAAAAAATGTTTAATTCACTGACCATATACATTCTTTCAATTGTACTAGTTCATGAATGATTCTACCAACAATGCCACAACATATTTTACTTGATATAGTAGTGAAAGAATCTGACAAATCAGCAAAACAGACTTGTAAAAGAAGGATGACAAGTAACAGAAGAATAGTAAGACAATTAGTAATAGTAATCAGTGGTGTTCCAAATTAGAGGCATCTAGCAGCT
The DNA here is from genome assembly GCA_019022515.1 of Quercus aquifolioides. Classification (NCBI taxonomy): domain Eukaryota; kingdom Viridiplantae; phylum Streptophyta; class Magnoliopsida; order Fagales; family Fagaceae; genus Quercus; species Quercus aquifolioides. Next base: position 139,972 of record JAFHAW010000029.1, read on the forward strand.
GGTCTCCAACCCAAGAGATCACATTGTTCCTGCAACCAGATCCTGTATTTTAGAATAAAAAACCACAACTATTCAGGTATACCAAGTTGCATCAGACTGAATTAAAAACTTACAAATGAATCATAATAATTATTCCTCTCACTGTGACAATAGGTGCTTCCATATGACACTGAAGAATAAAGTTTTCAGTCAGCAAAAACCATTGGCCTAATTAGTACACAAATCCCATATTTTAAATTGAAATGCAGCAGCGTCAACTTAATACATAGATTCTGCATTTTATATTGAAATGCAGCAGCTTCATTTTGTACATTAGCCTACTTTAGTATCCTGTTTCATGCTGAACTGGATAGACCTTAACAAACTTATATGAACAGTAATGTATTGTACATTCTTGTTTTCCTTCAGATTATGAAGTTTCCACTCCATTCATACAAGAGTACTGTCAGAATATTAAATGTATCAAGTACTATATTTTAAACCAGCATTAGGCTTACTATTTGCAGGCATGAGTCTTTTCCATTTTACATAATTGTCTACATAATGAGATTTTTGTTTGCAAGTGAAAGTAGGACTTTGGTACTGGGAGCCTTTCTTTTTTCCCTACCTAGTTCATGGGCTTTTTCTAGTTAAATGCCGTGAAATACTGGTTACAATTATGCAATATCATTTTGTGCATCTTTGATCTTTCACTGTTGTTGAGTCCCATTAATGAAACTTAAAAAGCTCCATTTCCCTACTGTTTGACCATGTCTTAATACAAAAAACTAATATAAAAGTTATACAATTAAATCTAGTCTCTATTTTATATGGCCTTTAGGTAGTTACCAATGCAGCCTAAGATCTTAAATCAACTGAAGCAGAGTATAAAGGAAGAACCAGAGAAACAAGTTAATGTACATAACACATCCCCCCACCCCCTTTTTTTGGGTATCATGCTTCTCGACTTGATTGAATTAGTAACCCAAAAAAAGAAAATGCTCAATGCAGATAGCAGACAGTCGTATTAGCTCCAAACAGATTATAACAAGTGAACATCTAACAAAGCATGATGCAAATCACTTTGATTAAAATATTATATGGTTATAAATTGGAAATAACATTGATTTTGACGCTCAAACTGTTATGATCATGAAATGGAAAATTTAAACCATTAATAACTAGAAATAAAATGAATGAAGTAGTGATCTGAGTATAAGCAAAATTAAAGAGATTTGAGAAAAGAATATGCAATATGAAATGAAGATTCCAAGGTCAAAGAATATAATAATGGAAAAATGAGTTGAGGTGCACCTCTAGGACCATTAACCTCAGTGGCAGCAGCAGTAAAAATTAGAAACCATCTGCATCATTCTCCTGTCTACCATACTGTGAAACCATGCATTGTCTAAGATACTGAAGCTTCTTCAGAATTTCCACCACTTCTTGCCTTTTTCCTTTTGTGATATAGGCACATCTAGATGTGAAAGATCATCTAGAAAGAAAATTAATATAAATTATTTATACAACTTGATAAAATAACTCTAGCTGCATTGTCCTGTTACTGGAAAGTTGTTATTATCAAGAGGCAGCAGTTCAATATACATTTAGATTAAATATATAGCCTATGCTCCCCCTTCTTTAACTCATTACTCCATCCCTTTTAATAGATTTCTGGAAGTATTTCTGGTATTAGTATCAACTCAAGCTAGGGACTACTACTGCATCAGCCACCTTCATTTAGCAGCCCATATTTTGATGTGTTTCCAAGAAGTGCTTTCACCTTTTATTTACAATGGTCATTTTGAAGTGGGCTTAATTGGCAAGATAGAGTATTTTGTTCTTGGAATCTAGCTTTCCTTCTACTTGATTCTTCTTATGGAGGCTAGGAGCATACTTTTAAGTCCACTAACAGAATGGATCCTAAGGTGGGTTATCTAACCATAAAGCTCAGCATATGTTGAGATATGAAGTTTATAATTATAGAGATGTTTACCTGCTTCTGTATTAATTGAATTGTAATGGGTCTCCGCCCAAAAGCTTAACATAAGAACTGCAAAATCCACAATTCATTAATTTCATATTTACAGTTTACCAAATATAAAATTAAGGCATGGCCCAAAATGTAAGGGGAATGAAGTTGCAACTTTATATAAGAATGAATTAGGAAAAGTCATTTGAGTGAAAAATAAATAGTGGGTCCTAATAAAAAGTCTGGACATATCTAGCAATGAGAACTATTATGAACTTGATATAAGTTTGTAATTCACATCAAGTTTCATAGGGATAAAATGAGTATTTGTAAAAAGTTTACCTCTTTTGGACTTTTGAATGTGGGGAAGAATCTCAATGTAACAAGTATCCTTAAAGGAAGTAATCAAAAATATCTTGACACCAAACTACAATCACAAGGTAAACATGCATCAGTTATCAGAAGAAGAAGAAGAACTAGTATAGTGGCAATCGAATTAACAAAGAAAAAAAAAATGGTAAATCACAAATGTACATCAGTACATCATAGGTTGCATGAACCCATACAGAAAAAAAAGGAAATTTCCATAAAAATCACAAGAACGTGATGATGAAAAAACATTAAGGCACTTAGTGTTTTCCTAATCAATAATTGACCAATTTATTTACAATTAGATAAAGGTAAATTTTGAGTTTATAAATAAATTGCTCACATAAAATTTTTTCCACCAATAAAATTCTGAATTTTGCAATTTGAACTTCTGCATCCAAATTTTAATGTCAAAGTTGTTAGAAATTTGTAATCATATTATATTTTCTCAAAATAGCTAAAATGAGATTAAGGAAGCATGGTTAATTAGGACCCTCTGAGCAGAAACTAATAAATATGACCTCATACAAATTTTTTTTTGGCTATGAAGTAATAGAGGGTTCAATGACCAAATGTGTTCAAAATTTTCTAAGGACAGGATAGCTGAAAGGAAATGGAGAATATAGAAAGGTTTGGGCAGCTCCTCTTACCCGATCTGCGGCAGCCTGCAATGTGACATGATCACCCCATTCACCTTCCCTATTTTATTTATGTCAAAGAGTGTAAGTATGAAATAATTCTAAGTAAACATTAATGAATGCTATAACTTTGAAAAGAGAGAATGCCAAAATACTTGCTCATTTTCTCCAAGTAGTCATTATAAGACATAGGAACGTAATTCTGGTAAAGTTCCAGCTGAGACTTGAGCTGTTGACATCAACACAAGGGAAAAAATAATCAAACCTTGACTTGCTTCTGGACATTAGGACTCAAATTCCTTTATAAAAGAGTAACTTTATTGGAATAGCAACCAACCTGTTCAATAACCTGTTCTCTTACAAATGTATGGATGTCAGGATCACCATACAGTTGATCTGCTAAAGCTCGAAACTGGAAGAGTACAAAAGTAATGACATATCTTTTGATTTAGTAATATTGAGGATACATGATCATTACTACTAAGGTTTTGCAATAGAAAGAAAGAAACACATGTAAATAAAAGTTATACATAAGGCTGAACTAAAACTACTTAGAAACCATGACAAAAGATTGCTAGACAAAATTTGGAAGCAAAGAGGAATTTATACCCATGTTGATGATCAACTGAAATATTATTTTTGCATATAATAAACTTTAGCATTAAGTTGTAGAGCTGACATGTTAAAGGTAACGGGAAAAAAATTATATAGTCAAAATGTTTGGAACAGTCAAGATTAAGTTATGTTACGGTTATTATGCAGTAATTTATGAAAAGCCATCTTGAACTTAAGGTAAGGACTGACCTGACAGTTGCCATCTCCTTTGACCTCATTCTCAACCAGATTGTACAACTTCAGTCTGAAAGATAAAACAATTCTAACATCAGATATACAACATTTTAATATCAGTTACACTGATAGAAAGTACACAAAAAGAAATATAAACATCTTACAAGTTTTATAACCTTAAATGTGAGGAAATAACTGTAGGTTTACAGGAAATGATGATCTTGGTTTTAGTTAAGATACTAAAACTTTCTTACCATATTGTATTTAATTGTGAATGGATAATTCTTTATTCAACAATCTATACAGCACTCAAAGGTAAAGTAACATAGTGTCATTTTTTTTCCCAAAAACGTATTTGATGTGTAATCTTGTATATGTTTTTATTAATTGCTCTACCATTCACTATACATATAATTTTAATGTAGCAACATCAGGGAGAAATTAGCACTGAACCTTTCTAACAGGCGTTGATGATCAGATTTCACATCATTAGCTGAGGGTACTTTTGCATTTGTTTTAGGAACGAACTGCCAAAAAATAAAAAGAGAATGAGGCTAACCCATAAAATGCCTGAATAACTTACCAGTAAGAAAAAGATGAAAGAAAGGAAATATTACAACTTATTCTAGACCAGAATACAGCATCAAAACACTAATTTAGATAACAAATGAAATCAATTGTATGTTCAACTACTAGTTCTAGTTGCTTCAAATTTTTTTTTGATGAACAGTTGCTTCAATTAAATAACACACACACACACACACACACACACACATATATATATATATGTATGTATAGAGAGAGACAGAGAGACAGAGACAGAGAGAGTAGAATATGATGGAAAATTTTAAATTTCTAATTTAATTAAATGTCCATAATTGTTTTTTGGATAATTTATGTCATTTATCTTGTCTTATTGTTAAATCACTTTTAATTAAAAAAATAAGTTATTTTTGGAAGTACAAATAAGTGAAAATGAAAGACTAAAGAGTTCTATTCAAATTGTGTATATGTTTAGAGAAGATTAAACTTTTATTTTCTGTTGGCAATAAAAGACTGTACAAAAGCAATACTTACACCAACAGTATTAATCTGCTTGTTCATTCTTCTGTTCAAAACATCATCCGTAGCAAAAATGTCCCTTATTTCGAATGATCTTAACAGCTCCTCGGCGCCACTTAGTAATTTTTCTAACGGAGTAGAACACAGACAGGGGATTTCGATTTCGGTTACTTGTCTTCTTGGATCATATGATGTTTTCAGACCATTAAAATGACCTACACACATCACAAAAAATTTTCCTAGCTTTGTATGTAAGCAAAAGAAATATATAAATCACAGTCCAAGGTGCTAACCCAAATTGCAAGTACAAAGGCTAGGGTATCTTCTTGGTGCACCAACACAACTATGTTCCAAAATATTTGAAGTTTGGAAATGCTCTTGCCTAGCACCAAAGTGCTCTTCATCTTGAAGAGCATGTGCTATAGACTCGTCATTCTCCATCTCAGTATGGATATCTTGAACTTGTGTGACAAATTGTATTGTCCACCTCATTGTACTTGCCAATCTTTATAAAAAGACATCGAAAGGGCAAGAAAAAGTTGACAAAAAATAAACCCATGTGGTATGTACCAAGAAAGGAAAAAAAAAAATTCAAACTTCAAATTCTTGGTATATAGTTAAAAGAAATCAAAGCTAACCTTGTTAACAAATGGAGGGATTCAATTTCTGTTTGCAGAAACGTGATGACAAAAAGGATTATTGGAGGAGATTACTTTGTAAGTGGTGATAAAGTTATATATTTTCATAAAAATCTATTCCTATATATATATTGCTCGCTTGCATGCCTTCTTTATTAACCACATTTATAACAAAAACAAAAATAAGGTCCAGGCATGCGCAATATCTGCACAATCATTGTCAATATGATTCTCATTTATTGGAATGCCAAATTTTAAAATTTAATTATTTTCTCAAAAGAAATTTTTTTTTTGTTTTTTTGTTTTTTTTTTTTTGGAAATTGAAATCACATATGGAAAGGCAAGAGTGGACCGAGTTTGATCATTAGGGGCCCATGTCCTATCTCCTCTCTGGACTAGAAAATTCTATGCATGACGGAAGTAGAATGGATTAGAATTGAAAGAGAAAGTGAAAGGAGAGAGATGGCCATGAGAATGCAAAGTGAGAGAGAGAAGATTTAAAAAAATATATATATAATTAAATTATGTATAAAACTACTAAACTATATTTTTTAAGTCAGAGTGAGAGATTTATTATTATATTTGACTTTTAAATATGATATGTCTTACATTTATATATTACTAAAAGCTGAAGTGTAGCGTTTAATGCTGTTGCTCTCACATTGCGCCACATTAGCTGCCACGTCATTTTTTTTTTTTTCTTTTTTTCTTTTTTAGAATATAATTTTCCTACAATTTTAAAATGGTTTTTACAATTTTCAGCCCTATAAATGCAGTCCACTACTTATTTATTTACTTCCACTATCACCCTATAATAAATATGTATAATTAATCCAATCCACCTCTTATTTATTTAGTTCCACTATCAAGCTCAATCCAAAGCCTTTTCAGTTTAATCTTAGGGGTTTTATGTGAGCCTTTTCAGCTTTAAAAAAAAAAAAAAAAAAAAAAACAACAACAACAACAACAACAACGTCGAAGCCTTTCAAGCTTTAGGGTTTTTTTTTTTCTTTTTCTTTCCAATTTTTCTATAATTGTTTTTAACATTTATTTTTTTAATATTTACACTTTTCCAACCTTTCTCTCTCCCTTACCATTTCATATCCCCACTACTTCTTCAATCTTTCTCCCTTCCTTACTTTTTCATCTCCCTACTACCCTCTACATTAATATCATCTATATATTACTAAAAACTGAAGCGTAGCGTTTAATGCTGTTGCTCTCACATTGCGCCACATTAGCTGCCACGTCGTTTTTTTTTTTTTTTTCTTTTCTTTTTTAGAATATAATTGTCCTACAATTTTAAAATGGTTTTTACAATTTTCAGCCCTTAAATGCAGTCCACTACTTATTTATTTATTTCCACTATCATCTTATAATAAATCTGTATAATTAATTCAGTCCACCTCTTATTTATTTAGTTCCACTATCAAGCCCAACCCAAAGCCTTTTCAGTTCAATTTTAGGGTTTTGTGTGAGCCTTTTCAGCTTTAAAAAAAAAAAAAAAAACAACAACAACAACAACGTTGAAGCCTTTCAAGCTTTAGGGTTTTTTCTTTTTTTCTTTTTCTTTCCAATTTTTCTATAATTGTTTTTAACATTTATTTTTTTAATATTTACACTTCTCTAACCTTTCTCTCTCCCTTACCATTTCATCTCCCCACTACTTCTTCGATCTTTCTCCCTTCCTTACCTTTTCATCTCCCCACTACCCTCTACATTAATATCATCTATATATTACTAAAAGTTGAAGCGTAGCGTTTAATGCTGTCGCTCTCACATTGCGCCACATTAGCTGCCACGTCATTCTTTTTTTTTTTTTTTTTTCTTTTTTAGAATATAATTTTCCTACAATTTTAAAATGATTTTTACAATTTTCAGCCCTATAAATGCAGTCCACTACTTATTTATTTACTTCCACTATCACCCTATAATAAATATGTATAATTAATCCAATCCACCTCTTATTTATTTAGTTCCACTATCAAGCCCAATCCAAAGCCTTTTCAGTTTAATCTTAGGGGTTTTATGTGAGCCTTTTCAGCTTTAAAAAAAAAAAAAAAAAAAAAACAACAACAACAACAACAACAACAACGTCGAAGCCTTTCAAGCTTTAGGGTTTTTTTTTTTTTTCTTTCCAATTTTTCTATAATTGTTTTTAACATTTATTTTTTTAATATTTACACTTTTCCAACCTTTCTCTCTCCCTTACCATTTCATATCCCCACTACTTCTTCAATCTTTCTCCCTTCCTTACTTTTTCATCTCCCTACTACCCTCTACATTAATATCATTATTTCTATTTCCCTTCATCTTCCTTTATTTTTGTCTCTTCTTATTTACACATTCTTACTATAAATTTGTCACTATCTCTTCTATTCTATGCATAGTTTTCCCTCACAAAAAAAAAGGTACCCTCTCTCTCCCTCTCTCTCTCTCTCTCACTCTAAATTTTTTTATTTTTCTTGCATCTCTACTTTAGGTTGATAATTTTTATATTCTTTAAAACTCTATTTTGGGTTAATGCGATTTAGTTTTGTTTTTTAAATTGTGATTTAGTTTTGTTTTTTATGTTGTTGTTGTTTTTTTTTTTAAATTCTCTTTGATTGTTAAATGTTATCCTATTGCGTTCTAAAGAATTAAATATAACATATAAAAATATAATATTATTCTATTACATAGCATGATTTGGATAATTTGATATTTATTCTGTTACATAGCATGATTTTTTATACTGTTCAATTTAGATGTTAAATTATGAAACTTTACTAATTTTTGTTTATTTTCTAATCTTTTGTGGTGGACAAAGTACTCTTAATAGTTGTATTAAAAGTACTCTATAATGCCATTTATTTAAAGAAAAGCAAAGGTTAGCCAAACGAAAATAATCGGGTAGGTTACAAATTTTAACTTTTGCAATTTTATTTTAATTATTATTATTTTATAACAATGCATGTATAGAAATTTAATTCTTAGATTTTGCTAATAATTGTTTATTTGATAATATGTTTTGGGTGGCCGAAATTATAATTTCTACAAAGAAAATAACCTTAATAGATTATCAAAAACAAAATTTTATCCTAATATTGGTTCAATTAATCATTGTTAAGGTTTTTTTTTTTTTTTTTTTTTTTTTTTTTTTAGTTTAGTTTTTTTGGTGTTTTGAATTGTTCCTATATTACATTTATGATTGTTCTTATAATAAATAAAAATATAGTTACGAAACATTACTCATTATTAGATTAGTTTAAATTGTAAAAAAAAATTTAATAAAACCACCATAAAAATAATTATCACGCGCAACGCGTGGGTTCGCGGCTAGTATAAATAAAGATAGGAGGGAAAGGGTTCAATAGGAGAAGTAACTTAATTGTGTCTTGACTTAATGATAAAAGGCAATCGTCATAAGTGATTATTTGTATTATTTTTAACATCAATGAATGTTGCATTAAAAAAAAACCACTCAAATGTTAAAACCTCACATAACAAATATATTTTCATTCTTTTTCTGAATCAGCAAATACAATTTCAAACATACTACTTTCACAATTGTGAACCAAAATCCCAATGGTTTTTAATTTTTGTACGAAAATTAGATAGCCTTTTCTTTTTCTTTTGAAGTTTAATAACAAGTTTAAAATTGATTTCCGTTGATAAAACCAAAAAGAAACTTGTGCCTATTTAGAAAATATCAAATTTAATAAAAATCTTTTGTTCATTGAATGGTAAAGAAGCAAAAAGGCAAAGTTTCTGATGATGAAACCGAGAGCATCTTGGGTCAGCCTTGTGTCCGACTCTCCCTCATAGAGAGTGACTCCGTCCAAATCTAGAAGTGTAGTGCTCCCAAATGTTGTTGGGGTTGTAAATCGTGGAGGTCTCTTTGGCGAGCTCTTGGTTCTCTTACATTTGTCCACAACAACTACCATGACAGCCAAAGTGCTAAACTGCTAATACCCCATTGAGACCAAAGATTTTATTTTTGGAAAGTAAGAAGTGAACACAAGTGACAAGTACACACTTACATGAGATAGAAATATATGCTCACCACTCTTAGGAATCCAACTAAGAGATACAAACAAAAAAGCTCACCATCTATCAAAATCCATTATAGACTTCTTTTTCTTCTCACGAGGTAAAGGATGGAAGTTAGAAAAGGGAAAAGTTAACCGAGGTACCAGAGTCATTTGTTTAAAAATTATTTTTAGAATTTTTTATGAAAAAAGGAAAAAGTAACTGATTTAGTTTTATAACTTTCTATATTTATCAGAAAAAGTAGTATCAAATTTTTTTTTAAATAGTTTATTAACAAATAACCTTAAGAGTACCTGTTAAATAAACTCATTAAAAAATACAATTGAAAAACCAATAGACACAGCTAAGAGCAATAGAATTCAAAATTCGCCCTTTCCCAAGTACATTAGTTCAACCCAAACAATCTGTAAAAAAAGAAAGTTATAACTCCTACAAAGCTCCAATTATATAATGCTTGATGCATGGGAGACTAGAGTCTTACTGGCTAACTAACTGATTCAGAATAATTCTAGAATTAACTTCCAAAATGACCCAAAAATACTGCTATAACTTGTTTGAACGTTGAGTAGTACTATACTTGAATTATCAAACATCTATATGACTATGAGTAGTCTTTTCACGTGTCCAAACACTCTTGTGTAAACAATGACCATTCCAAATTAAACTCAATTTTGTGACAATTTTCAAGAGTTGACAATGAATCAAATATGGCGTCACAATGACGAACCTTGACATACTTCCGCTTCCTCCTATCGAAATAATTTGCCGTAACAGCTTTTAGGTAATGCCGCCAACACTTCATGTGACAGTCACTGCAACAATTTGGCTCTTCATCTCTGTTAACTAGTGCCTGAAATAGGAACTGCAATACACAACAAATAAATGATAGGCAAAAACAGAAATAATATTAGTATGCAAAATATCAGAGTCCAAGTGAAAAAGAAATTCCCCATTTTACATCAAAACCATTTGCTCCTCGTTAGGAAATTTTTACTTACCTTTATGAAATCATTGTTCTCTATATTTGAATATGTCCGCAGAACTTTTGGATGACAACTCCATAATAAGCCATCTAAAACAGCTGTATAGTCTTGCATTGTTGGAACATCATCCAGCACAAAATGCTTAACAATTGGCACTAACTCCTCTGAAGTAAAGTTATTCTGCATAAGAAAGTCAAAATGTTAAACAAAACTTTAGTAGTTCAAGAAATCAATTTTATTATATATATCGCTGTATTACAAACTTGAACAACAAGTCCCATACTGTAATTTTAATGATTAATAAAGTGATAGAAACATTAGGAGGAAAAAATATTTGGTGTAGTCAAACAGTAAAAAGCGAAAGAAATAGACATGCACGTGTAAATGATATGTCTACACAAATTCAATTCACACATACCAAATCAAACTAATCAAAAAATAATAGGGGTGAGCTTATCTCATTCTGTAATTCAAGATAAGAAACTGTTTCTGTAAATTGATCAGGGTAGAGAAGTGTAGAACTAACAAGTAAACACTCTTTTCTCAAAAGCTGAAAAACCTGTAAAACACAATAAAAAAAAGTACCTGTAAATAAAGTAAGAAAAAAGAATTGGTATTGAAATAATGCAATTAGACTAGGTACATAATAATGTTGTCACTACATGAAGATTAAAAATAGAAAATTAAATAAATAAAATTGAATTTTTGGGCTTACCGTAGTAGGGTGAAAGTGCAAGCTTAAAGTTTGTTGCTCCTTAAACTTTCCAAGATATCGTCTGAGTCTCAGAAACCAGAAAGTGTCTATAGAACCTTTTGGCCAGAGTGTATGCACAATTTTTTCTAGACAAGCCGAAGAAGTGATAGAAAATGATTTTGGTATTGATTCACTATCAAATTCGAAGGGATGAAGATTTTCACAATTGATCTGGAGCAATGGCATTATTTGATCATCACATGACAAACTTAATCTCTTAAGTCCACGGCTGGAAATTTTAATTTTCTCACTCCTTAAGACTCTCAAGTACAAGGTCTCAAGAAAGGGGAACTTATAATTGATATCCGGAATAGATATTTGTTTGGATTCGACGGATTTTAGTTTCAGTTTCTTTACCTTACTGCAAGCAATATTGTCCAATTTCCCAATAAACCTCTCACAGTGAAAAACTTCAAGATTTGGAGCTTCAACTCTAACCCAACTGATTCCATATAATTTAGCCTTCTTAAGCTTGGGGACATTAACAAGGTGAACAACAGAGTGCATTTCCATGCATAAGTCTAGAACAAACACCTCGAGCAAAGGGCAACAGCGTAGGATCTTCATTATTGTATGGGAATCAATTTCCACAAAGCGCAGAGTCAACTCTCGCAAACAAATAGGCTTCATATTGTAGCTAAAATAGTCGCTCTCTAATTTACAACCACTCAAAGACAATTTGACCAAAGATTCAACAGAAAATGTTTTCTGTGGCAAAACATAATTTTTCACGACAATCATGCTAAGAATGTCAAGGTCTAGCGTTTCTATATGATTTCCATTAACCAATTCTATCCAGTTATCAATGCAAGAATCATATATAGCATCACAAAGGCTCATTTTCAAACTAAAACGTTGGATTATTTTCTTTTGCTCACGGAGTGGTAACAAAGCCTCATCAACGGACTTAATAAACTGCTCTGTTTCCTCCACAAATTCTGCTTTTTCCTCTTCCGAAACAAAACTATAATAGCTATTGCGACAAGGTACTGGTACAAGCAGCATCCTTTGGGGGCATGAAGAAGAGGATGTGATGGAGAATGTGTTCTGGCAACTGAGATATCCGATCCAAAGCATCACCTGTACACAATAAAAATATGGTTTTTCTTCTCTTCTTCTCCTCCTTTTCAAACCCCATATTTCTCAATAAAAATATGGTTTTTTTTTTTCCTCAAAATCCTTCTCTCTCTGCACCACATCACTTACTTTATATTTATAATCAGTTCGGCTACTTTGTTGGAAAGGGGAAACCTGTTCTTACTAGTTACTATAGTACTAGTACTCTAGAATCCTTGGCCTAATTAACTACAAAGACCTTTGCCTAATAACTCGTGTTTACAACATTATCTTTCTATTTCATCTTACTTTGTTGGTAAGGTGTACACGATTTACAAATATCAGTCTCATTCCTATTAATTAGTACTCGGACTCTAGAAACCTTTTCCTGCACTAATGATCTTATATACATCTATTCATTACTTGTACTAATCTTTTATTTTGTTATTATTTATATGATTCTTATATACATCTATTCATTACTTGTACTAATCTTTTATTTTGTTATTATTTATATATGGGATGTTATTGTATTTGGACCATGAATAAATCCAATGTTAATTAATTGGTCATATTACATGCAAATCAAGTGGAGGCACAATCAAACCACCAAATTAAATAGAGTGCAATGGAAGTTAAGTTTGACATGACAATTTGATCACGATGGGGAAAATATTTGCAGACAAAAACCCCATCGAGTGAAATAATTAAATTTAACACATTACAATTTTTAAGCTTCAAGGTGGTTCTAATATTGATGAAATAGAGTTGAAAGAGGAAGGAAAGAGATGGCCATGAGAGAGAGAGAGAGAGAGAGAGAGAGAGAGAGAGAGAGAGAGAGAGGTTATACACACACACACACTCACTAGCCTCATCACACGTGCTTTGCAATGAGGCATTTTTTTTTTTTGTGTTATGTAGTTTCATTATTTCTTTTTTTATTTTAATTTTGAATAAATTTGTTTTGAAGATATGGATTAGTAAGAGAGTGTCCTATTTTGTAAGCATTTAAGTGGAATTGGAGATATATTTTTACTAGATTGTCCTAAATTTTTTTCCCAGTTCAACTTAAGGTTTAAGGGTATTTATAAATCACATAAAAGTCCACTCCAAAGAGAGGAATCCTCTTATAAATAATATATATATATATATATATATATATTTTTTTTTTTAAATTATGTATAACATTTTTAAAATGACATAATATTTTTGGCAGACCTAATACTTATTTGATTTTTAAATACCACATGTCTTGAAAATAAGAGAGAATTGAAGGGTTCAATGGGATTATAAAAAACAGTCATCCTAAATGAGTATTTATAATATTTCTAACATCATTCAATGTTGTATTTTTTTTTTATATAAAAAAAAAATCACTCAATGTTGTATTTTTTTTTATTAAAATAAAAAAAAATCACTCAATGTTAAAACCTCACATATAGCAAATCCCCCCCCCCCCTCCCCACCCCCACCCTACTTTTTTTTTTTTTTTTTTTAAATTTATTGAATCAGCAAATACAATTTCAAATATACTACTTTCAAAGTTGTGAACCAAAATCCCAGTGGTTTTTAATTTTTGAACTAAATTAGAAAGCCTTTTCTTTTTCTTCTCAAGTTTAATAACAAATTTAAAATTGATATCCATTGATAAAACCAAAAAAAGGGCCTATTTAGAAAATATCAAATTTAATAAAATCTTTTGTTTATTGAATGGTAAAGAAGGAAAAAGGAAAACTTTATGATGATGAAACCGAAAGCATCTTGGCTCAGTATTATGTCAGACTCTCCCTCAGAAAGTGATCACTCGATCCAAATCTTGCGGGTATCATTCCCTTAGATCCTTTACATGTACATGAACAAAGATAAAAACTGATGATAAAATTTGAAAAGAATTCCTTGTTCAATTTCCAAATTACACTTCATGAAATGTGTTGCTCCAAACGTAGTTGGAGTTGTTGCATATGTCTCCTTAACTCATCCACTTCTACATTATGGAGGTCTCTTTGGTGCGCTCTTGAGGCTTTGACATTAGGCCCGCAGCAACAACAACAACAACCACAACCAAGCATGACAACCAAAGCGACAATACCACATTGATACCAAAGTTTTTTGGAAAGTAAGAAGTGAACACAAGTACACACTTATATGAGATAGAAATGCTCACCATTGTCAGTAATCTAGCTCAACTAAGAGATACAAACCAAAAAGCTCACCATCTATTGAAATCCATTATAGACTAAGGGTCCGTTTGGTTGAGAGGATAAAAAAGTGTGATGATAGAAAATGAGGAGAGAATGAAAAAGTAGGAGGATAAAAGAGATTTTAGTTTCTCTAATTTATATTTGGTTAGAATGGTGGAAAAATGGAGGGATTGAAAACTTTTTTATTTAATTGAGAAGAGAAATGGAAGGATAGAAAATAGTATTTATATAAATTTACTTAAAAGTCCTTATTAAAAATGATGTCCAATAAAAAAAAAAAAAAGAAGAAGGCAAACAGCCAACCAAAAAAAGAAAAGGGCAAACAACCAAGTTTATTAAAAAAGAAAAATCATGCCTAGTAAAGAGTAAGAAATAAAAAAAGAACTAAAAAAAAGGCAGTTTTGGTGTACGCGTATCACGCTAAAAAAAAAAAAAAAAAAGAAAAAAAAAAAGAAAAAGAAAAAGAAAAAGACAAAGGCAGGCAACACATACGCCCAGCTAGCCAAAGAAGTGAAATGGAATGTTGGGCAATTTTGTCCAAATTGTTTTGCACACTTTTCTCTCCTATTTTCTCTCCAATTTGGAGAAACTATGTTTTGGTAGGGTAGGAGAGTAAACTTGTGAGCTCCACCAAAATCTCTCCAATTTTCTACCCTCAACCAACAACCTCAAAACACTATTTTCTCTTCAATTTTCTCTTCTTCATTTCCAACCTCCCTATAACAGTAGCAGCTCTACAAAAATTTTTTAAGGTGGTCACAAAGAAATTTAAATTACCACAATATTTTTCTTGAAACCATTTAAAAAAAATGAAATTAGAAATTATTTTTATTGGATAAGTTGAATGAGCTACAAATTTTATCTTTTTGTTTTATAATAGGCTTTTTGTCAAATAATTTTTTCATTTGTTGTTGTTTCGTCTTGTCTTATTTTTGTTTGGTTTATGTTTGTTTTTATTTGAGCTAATATTTTATTTTCATTATTTAAGCTTTAAAAAAAAGGGATTAAGAATTATGTTCGGAGGCATAATTAATTTTGGAGTAATGCTATTTTCACAACAATTTTACAATAAATTTTATGCAAAAAAAAAAAAAAAAAACTATTATTGGTAGGTAAAAAAATAATATTAGTATTTGGCCCAAATTAGAATCAGTAACAACTTACTATATTATATTTGTTGTAAAATTATTGTAAAAATGTTGTAAATGTAGTAGCGCTATTCTTTTTTTTTTTTAACCCAAATTTTTGTAATTTTCAAGTCAGGGTATTCATAATTTTTATTTGGGTGGTCACAATATGTTAGTTTAGCATATAATATATTTTTTTTGTAAGTGTATATATACAATTTTTTGCAAGTTAAAGTGATCTTGTGACAACCTTGGCTTGCATGTAGAGCCACCATTGCCCTATAATCACTCACTCCAACCAAACAAAGCATAAGAGTATAACTAGAAGAAATCCTTTTCTTTTCTTTCCACCAGGTAAATGATGTAAATAACAAGATTTACTAAATTTAAAAAATGAAAAGTTAATGAATGCCTTAAAATAGGGACGGATTCAAGATTTTAAGTTAGCGGGGGTTCGAGTATAAAGAAAGAAAAAAACTCTAAATAGGCATCCATATAGTATTAAAGAATTATAAATACACAAAATTATTGTTTCTAAATACATTAAGATGCAATCATTTACCAACAAAAACCAAAACAAAAACAAAATAATGCTATTTTTTAATACTAGGCTGGCTAGGATTTTTTTTTTTTTTTTGGGTTGAAGTTAGAGCAGTCATAGTGGCGGTGCTATAAATTTTAGCTTTTAGCACCTCAAAAAGCTATTTTATCTATTTTACTACCTCACTTTACAATATGCCTGATATCAAATGTTCTATTTTTTATCATTTCATTTAAAATAATATAAATAACTCATTAAAATAATAAAGGAAGAGAGAGAATTTGAGTTTTTTAATTGAAGGAAGATATATATTCTTAATAAAATATTGTATTTTATTTTTAAAAACTTGCTATAGTCAATCGGTATTTATACCAGTTTCCTATAGTTGCAAAAAATTTAGCTTTAACTTCTCCAATAACACATGATTTGGTTCTTTGGTGGTAAAATAGTTTTTTTGTTGTTGTTGTTGTTGTTGCTAAAATACAATCCCCATTGTGAATGTTTTTATTGTTTTTGTTAAGTTTTTGAGTTAGATAGTTGCTACTTGGGTGAGGCTAACTAGGTTTATTGAGGAGAAAGGGGCCTAAGGTTTTGGAAGGGGAGCCCAACTACAAAAATGAAAAATATATAATAACTATAAAAAAAAAATTGGACTTAGGGGGAGCCTGAGCCCCTTAGGCCCTCACCTAGGTCCATCCCTATCTTAAAAGCATTGGTTTAAGGATTATATTTTGAAATATTTTATGGAAAAAGAAAAAATAATTGCTTTTTTAACAATTTTTTATATTTCATATAAAAGTTGTATCAAAAGATTTAAAACTTTCTTAAAATGGTTCTTTAACAAATAGAGAGACTCACTAATCGAACTCGATAAAAAATATATTTGAATAGCAATAAAATTCAAAATTCGCTCTTTCCCAAGTACATTAGATCAACCCAAACAATCTGTACAGAAAGAAAGTGGGTACGACTAAAAAGTTCCAAATTACACAATGCTTGGTGCATGGGAGGCGCGAGTCTTACTGGCTAACTGATTCAGAATAATTCTACAATTAACTTCGAAAATGACCCAAAAATACTGGGTATAATTTGTTTGAATGTTTAGTATTACTGCACATGAATTATCAAACACCTATATAAGTTGTCTTAGGAGTGGTCTTTACACGTGTTCATACACAGTCTTGTGTCAACAATGACCATTCTGAATAAAACTCTATTTGGTCACGTATTTCAAGAGTTGACAATAAATCAAATATGTTATCACAATTGATGATGCCGAAAATCTCACCAGTGAGTCGCACAATGCTTGTACGCTCGGAACTACACCTGCACAACAAAAAGAAGAAGACCTAACAGAGAGCACCGGTGTGGTGGCGGCCAAATACCCTCCGAAGGTCAAGTTAGGACTTGTTTCAACTCTAGAGTGCTAGAGAGGGGTTAATTGTGCGTACCTCGATTTGTGAGGGTATTGGGGCTTTTATAGTAGTAGAGGGTTGACCTCTCTTCCTTGGAGTAGAAGTCTTTTCCATATAGGGATTCATGTGAGCGTAGATTGCGGAACCCTTTCCTTATAGGATTCTATCACTAGGTGTGGTGTCCAAGTAAAAGGATTTTCTTGAACCGTCGGCCTCATGATCCGTCAGCCTGGACAGGGGTGTCGTTCTCGTCAGCTTCTAGGATTATCCTTCGTCACATGAATTTGTCAGCATAGTGTAAGCTGACGGGTTCATCATGTGAGGCTGTATAACCGTCGGCCTGACGTATGCTGACGGCTTAGGCATGTGGGGCTGTATAACCGTCAGCTTGACGTACGCTGATGGGTTAAGCCTACGGCGATGTCTAACCGTCAGCTTAGTATACGCTGACGGATTAAGACTATACTGCTGCTATTTTTTATTCCTTATCAGTTGCCCCCTACTCCATATCTCCGTCGGCCATACCTGACGGGCTATGGAGTCTTCATCCGTTCCTACCAACTGCTTCAACCAGGAGAGGATAATTTATAAGCTGTCATTCCAACATTAAATGCTAGGACACGTGGCGTGCTCTGGTTGGCTCGGCGTCTGGTTTGAGGGCGTCGCTTCGTCTTCCGTGCATTTCCCTTATATATAGATGGCCCACCTCTCCTCATTTTCACTATTTCACTTTCCCTGATTCCTGGAGAGCTATCCGTCGCTTATCTTCCGTCAGCACCTGCCAACATTATTTCCGTCACTTCTTCGGCCGTCATTTTCGAGGAACTTGTAAGTTCTCTTCTCCTTTTGTTCCTGCTTTATCTTTTTAAGCCGAGTCGTCATCCTAGGTGCTTAGATTACACCCGTCACTTGTAGGTAGTCAAATGTCGAGTGACGCGTCGAGTGAACGGTCGTCGGTCCGCGATGGAGCGGGTTACGACGAGGTGTTTGGATCAGGTAGTGAGTCAGGGAGCTCGTCCTGGTCTTCAGAGAGGGAGACGTCAGCCCAAACTCCCATCGAGGAGGTAGGAGGTCACGGAGACAATGGCCTGGAGAGGGAAGTAGGTGAGGGGTGTGACGGAGTGGAAGGAGAGAGATATAGTGATGGGGATGAAAGTGTTGACGGGTCCAGTGAAGGGGATGAAGGTGATGACGGGTCCAGTGAAGGGACTCCTGTGAGTCCTGGAGGCAACCGTCCCTTCATCCTTCCCCCAGAGTGGGCTGTAAATAAGTTTCTTCCAAGATGACTCTTAAAATTTTTAATGAGTTACGGACCCGTTTCCAAATCCCCGACCATATTCCCATCCGTCTGCCTGAAGATGGTGAAAAATGTTACACGGGAAGAACTGCAGACGTCGGTATGTACGACGCTATGTTTGCCGCTGGTCTTAGACTACCCCTGACGGCATTACACCGTCAGTTAGTTGATTTTCTTGGCTTATCCGTCAGCCAAGTTGCTCCGAATGCGTGGAGGATTTTTATAGGTGCCGAGGTGTTGTGGGGTCGTCTGAGTGGAGGAAACCGTCAGCTTACCTTGGACGAATTTTTTTACTGTTATAGACCTCGGTACCTTTCTTCTTCCAAAGGCATGTACCATTTTGCCGTCAGGGAGAGAGGTCTCAGGTTGGTGTCTGAGACGCCGGATTCGAATAGAGTCTGGAAGAGCAGGTTCTTTTTCGTTGAAGGGACGGACTGGGTGTGTCGTCAGGAAGAATGGGAAACGATACCTCACGGCTATTTTGACAATACTTGGGCATTTATAAAAGAGTCAGGTCTTAGTCGTCAGCCTTTTGTCTTTAGTTTATGCAAGTAATAATTTTTGGTCTTTTAATGGTTCTAACGCCGTCGGTTTATTTGCACTCTTCAGCCTTCATTCGCCCCTCCATCACTGGTGAGCAAGAGGATTTAATCCGTCGGGTCTTGGAGATTCCCCTAGAGGAGCGGTCGTGTCGGGACTTAATCACCCTCGACTATCTTCACGCTTACTGTGGTGGTCCTGTACCGACGCCTGAGGCTCGAAGGCTGGAAGAACTCTCCCGTCACCGTGAGTATCTTACCCTTATTTCTTGAATTCATCCTTTTCTTACCGTCAGTTCTTACTTAATGTGTTTCTTTCGTAGAGATGGACGTGGCCAAGCAACGGATAAGGGCTGCGGCTGCCCGTTTGAAGGAAGAGAAGAAGGCACAGGAGGAGACGGCACCCTCGTCGACCCCCAAGATCGTCAAGGGTTCCTCCAAGAGGAAGACTGACGGGGATAACAACCGTCCACCTAAGAAAGCAGCCGTCGGTTCCGGGAGTGAGCCCCCAAAGAGGCCGTCGCCTAAGTCCACTCACGGGGCAGGGAAAGGTGTAATGACCTCTTCTGGTCCCATCCTACAAGGGCCTCGTTGCCTGCTAACTCACAAGGATTTTGCTGTCGAGGCAGTGGAGTCATTCATCAAGCCTGCTGACATAGATCCTTGTGATTTGTTGGCGACGGATGAATTGGGGTCGTCAGCTTTGTTTGACCTCACCCGAGTAAGCCATCTCTCTTGGATGTTTCTTCTTTCATTATTATTATCATTTAATATGACTGACGGTTGTATCCTTTTGCTAGGCCCTGGTTCGTGTAAAGGCACTTCAGGACAGGTGCGTGGCTAAGGAGGGAGTCGTCGCTCGCGTTCATAAGCATAATGCCAACATGCGAAACCAGCAGGCTCAATATAAGGAGGCAATGCGTCTCCTTAACGCTGAGCTGAAAGAAGTGAAGGAGAAGCTAGAGGAGGCGAGTCGTCAGAAAGGCGAACTGGAGAAAGAGCTGACGACTCTCCGCGATCAGGTGGAGACAGCAGGGGCTGACGCGGTCGAGAATTTCAAGGCGTCAGACTCCTTTATTGACTCCTGTGGCGGATATTATGGCACGGGATTTGATGATTGCCTCAGACAGGTGGCGTCAGCTTTTCCTGAGTTGGATCTCTCTGGTATCTCCCTGGATGATGCCCCACCTATGACGCCTGCTACTGGTTCCGTCACCGTAGGTGCAGATGACTTAGCGGATTCTCCTCGTGGAGGTAGTGGAGTCGTCCTGGCCCAGCCTGCTGTGAACCTAACTACCGCGACCCCTCCTGTGGTGCTGCTCGACGGAGAGGACCCTTCTGTTAAAAAGTAGAATTTTTGGAGTGACGACTTGTAACTCATGCTTTTCCTCTTCTTTTTATCTATCTAGCAAACAGTTTTATCGAGTGCCCCTTGGGCCTTTATTTGTAATATTTTAACAGTTTTAATGCCCTTTTGGGCTTTTGATTTATTCATACCGTCGCTGCTCTTTGATTGTATGTAATCACTTTTGCTTGGTTTGTTTTACTCGTATGTTTTGGAAGATTAAAATCAGGGTTGTGGACCCTTTTAACCGTCAGCCTTTTGGCTCGTCACTTTTGTGGACCTGGTCATGTTAGACCGTTTTATTTATTTGACTTGTCCATTTCATGGATTTGGTCATTTTTTAGGCCGTCAGCCTTTTGGCTCGTCCACTTTGTGGGGTGTTATTTTCAGGCCGTCAGCCTTTTCGTTTGTCCACTTCGTGGACTTGTTTGCTTTTAGACCGTCAGCATTTTATTTATGCCGTCAGCTTAATTGCTGATTAGTGGACTTAGCCACTTTTTGTCAGCCTTATATTTAGGCCGTCAGCTTTAGTTGCTGATTAGTGGACTTAGCCACTTTTCGTCAGCCTTTTATTCAGGCCGTCAGCTTAATTGCTGATTTGTGGACTTAGCCACTTTTCGTCAGCCTTTTATTTAGGCCGTCAGCTTAGTTGCTGATTTGTGGACTTAGCCACTTTTCGTCAGCCTTTTATTTAGGCCGTCAGCTTAGTTGCTGTTAGCCACTTTTCGTCAGCCTTTTATTTAGGCCGTCAGCTTAGTTGCTGATTTGTGGACTTAGCCACTTTTCGTCAGCCTTTTATTTAGGCCGTCAGCTTAGTTGCTGACTTGTGGACTTAGCCACTTTTCGTCGGTCTTTTACTAATTTTGATTTGCAAGTAGAAACTTCAGTCGTTCTGAATAAATCCCTCTTATTGTTATGCATCTGCATAAAAAATACTTAAAAAAGGAAAAACCTGCCCTTTTGGGCTCATTGTAGCAAAACCAAAGTAAAAGACATGCCCGTTGGGCTTATTGTAGCGAATACTTAAAAGCAAACAGTAATTCTAAAAAATAAAAAGATAGGTGTTGTTCTTCATGTCATTGCCTCTACTGGTAATACTTTCGCAGGTGTTCAGCATTCCAAGGGTGCGGTAGCTCCCGTCCGTCCAGTGTCTCCAGATGATAGGTGCCCTTCCTCTGCCACGCCGTGACTCGGTAGGGTCCTTCCCAATTCGGGCCGAGTTTTCCTTGAGTTGGGTCTCTTGCTGCGCCCATGACTTTTCTTAGAACGAGGTCTCCAACCTGGAAGTCTCTGTGTTTGACCCGGGAGTTGTAGTGCTTGGCCATGCGGTCCTGGTATCGCGCGAGCCTTTGCTCTGCTGCTGTCCTGACTTCGTCCACTAGATCGAGCTGTAGACGTAGGGCTTCGTCATTTTTCCCTTCGTTATGATTGTGCACCCTGTAGCTGGTGAGGCCGACTTCGGCTGGGATGACTGCCTCACTCCCGTATGTTAGCCGAAATGGTGTCTCCTGTGTCGGTGTCCTTGCCGTTGTCCTGTAGGCCCAAAGTATGCTTGGTAACTCTTCAGCCCATATACCCTTTGCCCCCTCGAGCCGAGTCTTGATAATTTTCAACAAGGATCGGTTCGTGACTTCGACCTGTCCGTTGGCTTGAGGGTGGGCGGGGGAGAAGTAGTGGTTCTGTATCCCTAATTGTGAGCAGAAGTCCCGAAAGGCCTCGTTGTCGAATTGCTTCCCGTTGTCCGAGACTAAGACTCTAGGGATGCCAAATCTGCATACGATACATCGCCAGACGAAGCTGCGTACGTTCTTCTCCGTAATGGTGGCCAAGGCTTCAGCTTCGACCCACTTCGTAAAGTAGTCGATGCCCACAACCAGAAACTTTAGTTGTCGTATTGCCGTAGGAAACGGTCCCATGATGTCCAGTCCCCATTGAGCGAACGGCCATGGCGCCGTCATTGGGGTAAGTTCTTCAGATGGTTGTCTGATAACATTGCTGAACCTTTGGCACTTGTCGCATTTCTTTACATAGGCCTCGGCATCCTTCTGCATAGTTGGCCAAAAGTACCCTGTTCGTACTAGCTTGTGGATTAACGACCTCGATCCTGAGTGGTTTCCGCAGATTCCTTCGTGTACTTCCCTCATGACGTAATCTGCCTCTTCAGGACCTAGGCATCGTAGGTAGGGGCGGGAGAAACCTCTTTTGTACAAGACGTCTCTTATTAGGACGAACCTCGCTGCATGAACCTTCAGCTTTCTTGCAGCCTCCTTTCCATCCGGTAGTACGCCGTTCTTCAGGTAAGAAACTAATGGCGTAGTCCAATTGCTTTTCGGAACCAAGCTCCTGTACATCGACAGAATTTATAAGTGGAGAGAGCTGAACGAAAGAGAGTACGTTACCAAGGGTGGCCATATGCTCGGCTGAAGCGGCTTTGGCTAGGCGATCGGCTTGCTCGTTTTCTCCTCGTGGTATCTGTGTGATTTCGGCCTTCAGCTCGCTGACCCTCCATCTTGCTTGGTCCAGATATTTTTTCATCCGTTCGCCTTTGCACTCATAATCCCCATTTATCTGGTTGACCACGACTTGAGAATCGCAGTGAATGATCGCTCTTTCAGCTCCTGCAGCTTTGGCGAGGTCAAGTCCTGCTATCAGAGCTTCGTACTCCGCCTCGTTGTTGGTAGTAGGGAACTCAAGGCGGATCATACACTCGACCATGTCTCCTTCGGGTGAGTGTAGTACGATGCCGGCTCCCCCAGCCTGCCTGTTGGAGGACCCGTCTACATGTATGCTCCATTGGGGAGACTCCTCTGCCCCCTTGTCTTCGCCATTTGTGAACTCAGCTATGAAATCTGCAACGACCTGTCCTTTAATGGCGGTTCGTGGACGATACTGGATGTCAAACTCGCTTAATTCTATAGCCCACAGTGCCAATCGCCCAGCGGCTTCAGGGTTGCCCATTGCCCGTCGCAAAGGCTTGTCGGTTAGGACGATCATCGTGTGGGCTTGAAAGTACGGTTTTAGCTTGCGTGCGGCTGTAACTAGCGCAAATGCGAGTTTCTCCATGGGCGGATATCTTTCTTCAGCTCCGCGTAGCGCTCGACTGGTGTAGTACACAGGTTTCTGTACTCTCTCTTCTTCTCTGATCAAGGCAGCGCTGACAGCGGCTGGGGAGACGGCAAGATAGAGAAAGAGTTCTTCACCTGGTTGTGAGGGACTCAGCAACGGGGGGGAAGAGAGATAAACTTTCAACTCTTCGAACGCTTGCTGGCACTCGGCAGTCCACTCGAAAGATCTTTTCAGTGTTCGAAAGAAGGGTAAACACTTGTCCGTTGCCCTTGACACGAACCTATTTAGCGCTGCTATCTTGCCGTTAAGGCTCTGCACTTCCTTCACATTTTTTGGTGGTGCCATCTCTATTATAGCTCGGATCTTGTCCGGGTTGGCTTCGATGCCCCTTTGGGAAACCATGAATCCTAGGAATTTTCCTGCCGTCACCCCGAAGGCGCACTTTCCTGGATTCAGCTTCATGTTGTAAGAGCGAAGGGTGCCGAATGTTTCCCTAAGGTCTTCCAAGTGATCTTCCTCCCTTCGGCTTTTCACCAGCATATCATCTACGTAGACTTGGACATTTCTCCCGATTTGCGGTGCGAACATTTTGTTCATAAGCCTCTGGTATGTCGCGCCCGCATTCTTTAGACCAAACGGCATCACCTTGTAGCAGAAGAGGCCTTGGCTGGTTACGAACGAAGTTTTCTCTTGATCGGCTTCGTGCATCTTGATTTGGTTGTAACCGGAGAAAGCGTCCATGAAGCTTAAAAGCTGGTGCTGAGCTGTAGAGTCTACTAGAGTGTCGATCCTCGGGAGGGGGTAGCTGTCCTTGGGACATGCTTTGTTGAGATCGGTGAAGTCTACGCACATCCTCCACTTCCCGCTAGCTTTCTTGACCATCACTACGTTGGCCAGCCAGTCGGGGTAGTAAACTTCTCTGATAAAGTTCGCTTCCTGTAACTTGCAAATTTCTTCAGCTATGGCTCGATCCCGTTCGGGGGCAAACACCCGCTTCTTTTGTCGAACGGGTGGAAAGGATGGTGATATATTCAGCTTGTGCACCATGACTGAAGGGTCTATTCCTGGCATGTCCTCGTGACTCCAAGCGAACACGTCCCGATTCTCTCTGAGAAAGGCTGCAAGTGTCTGTCGGATCATGGGACTTGCAAGGGTGCCAACCCTTGTTGTTCGGTCAGGTCTGGAGTCGTCAAGGGATATTTCTTCAAGCTTTTCGACGGGTTCCGTCGTATTTCGATGCTCTTCTATGCTCATGGCTTGGAGTTGATCATCCATTTCCATCATAGCCACGTAGCATTCGCGCGCGGCCACCTGATTTCCACGAAGTTCACCTGTTCCGTATTCGGTGGGGAACTTGATCATTAAGTGATAAGTTGAGGTTGCCGCTTTCCATGAATTGAGGGTGGGTCGCCCCAAGATGGCATTGTAGGCCGACGAACAGTCGACTACAAGGAATGTTATGTCCTTCGTGATCTGCTGTGGATAGTTGCCTGCCGTTACAGACAGTGTAACTGCACCCAAGGGAAACACCCTCGTTCCTCCGAAACCGACGAGGGGGGCATTCGTCGGGATCAATTGTTCTCTGCCGATTCCCATCTGCTGGAATGCGGGGTAATATAGGATGTCTGCTGAGCTCCCATTGTCAACCAACACTCGGTGCAAGTTGTAGTCCCCCACTTGCAAACTGATAACGAGCGCGTCGTCGTGCGGGTGGTGAAGACGTCGTGCATCTTCTTCGGAGAACCCAATGACGGGGCTTTCTCTTCTTGCTACTTTTGGTACTGAGCCCGTTAGCTGCACATTTTGAACCATCCTGAGGTACGTCTTCCGAGCCTTTTTGGATGACCCGGCAGGCGTCCCTCCTACAATCATCCTGATGTCGCCAATGGGCGGTCTAGGGCGGTCATTGTCCCGTCTTGGGGGCTGTTCTTGAGGTTATGGATCCGCTCTTTCTTTGCTTACAAACTTCTGCAATTTCCCTTGTCTTATAAGGGCCTCAATTTGCTGCTTCAGGTCGTAACAATCGGCTGTATCATGGCCGTGGTCTCGGTGGAAGCGGCAGTATTTGTCTCTAGAGCGTCTGCTAGGATCTCCCTTTAGCTTTCCAGGGAAGGCCAGAGCCCCCTCGTCCTTGATCTGCATTAGGACTTGATCTATCGGGGTGGTTAGCGGGGTGAAGCTTGTAAACCTCCCTCCCGAAGGTTTAGAACGCCTCTCGTCCCTACGATCTCCCGTTCTTGGCCTCTTCCGCCCTTGATCCTGTCGAGCGTCTTCCTGCCTTTCCCTCTTCCTTGGTTTTTCTTCTCGAGCCTGCAGCGCGTCCTCAGCGTTCATATACTTAGTGGCCCTGTAGAGTACTTCCGACATGGTCTTTGGGTCGTTTTTGTATAATGAGAACAAAAACTTGCCCTTTCGCAACCCATTTGTAAAGGCTGCTACAAGTATTTTGTCGTCGGCTTCGTCAATTGATAGCGCTTCCTTGTTGAAGCGTGTGATGTAGGATCTCAGTGTCTCGTCCTCTCGCTGCTTGATACTCATTAGGCATGCCGTGGACTTCTTATACCTGTGGCCTCCAATGAAGTGTGTGGTGAACTGAGCGCTTAGTTCCTTGAAGGTGTTGATGGAGTTTGGAGTCAGTCGGCTGAACCATACCCTCGCGGAGCCTTTGAGTGTTGTAGGAAAGGCCCTGCACATGATCTCGTCTGCTACACCCTGAAGATGCATTAGGGTTTTGAAGGTTTCTAGATGGTCTAGAGGATCCTTTGCTCCATCATAGCTGTAGATATGCGGCATGCGAAATTTGTGGGGTAAGGGGAAAGAGTTCACAGCCACAGTGAAGGGCGAGTCAGTGCGGTTGACTAGGTCGTCAAGATCGCTGGACACCCGTCCTTTAAGTGCGTTCATCATAACCTCCATCTGTTCCCTCATTGCCTGCATCTCCGCGACAACATGCGGTGGAGTTGCATCCGTGAGGGATGGCATGCTTAAGTTCTGCCTCTCTGGTCTGCTTGGGGCGTGGCTGCCTTCCGGTTTCTCCTGATTTTTCTTGGGAGTGCTGTTCCCCTCCTGATCCCCTGGTTGGTCGTTCTGTGCTGCATTCTTCTGGCGCAGCTGCTCCTCCAAGTCGTGGTTTTGTTTGGTGAGGCGCTCCACGGCGGCACCAAGAGTCCGTATTTGTCTCTCGAGGGCAGTCGTGGGTTGCTCCTCTTCTTGAACGTCGTTAGTAGTTGCCATTGAGCGAGTGAGTACCATGCAACTCTTTAGTCCGGGAAACGGTAATATGGCTTACAGCGTTGTCTTTCCCACAGACGGCGCCAACTGATGATGCCGAAAATCTCACCAGTGAGTCGCACAATGCTTGTACGCTCGGAACTACACCTGCACAACAAAAAGAAGAAGACCTAACAGAGAGCACCGGTGTGGTGGCGGCCAAATACCCTCCGAAGGTCAAGTTAGGACTTGTTTCAACTCTAGAGTGCTAGAGAGGGGTTAATTGTGCGTACCTCGATTTGTGAGGGTATTGGGGCTTTTATAGTAGTAGAGGGTTGACCTCTCTTCCTTGGAGTAGAAGTCTTTTCCATATAGGGATTCATGTGAGCGTAGATTGCGGAACCCTTTCCTTATAGGATTCTATCACTAGGTGTGGTGTCCAAGTAAAAGGATTTTCTTGAACCGTCGGCCTCATGATCCGTCAGCCTGGACAGGGGTGTCGTTCTCGTCAGCTTCTAGGATTATCCTTCGTCACATGAATTTGTCAGCATGTGTAAGCTGACGGGTTCATCATGTGAGGCTGTATAACCGTCGGCCTGACGTATGCTGACGGCTTAGGCATGTGGGGCTGTATAACCGTCAGCTTGACGTACGCTGATGGGTTAAGCCTACGGCGATGTCTAACCGTCAGCTTTAGTATACGCTGACGGATTAAGACTATACTGCTGCTATTTTTTATTCCTTATCAACAATCACGAACCTTGACATACTTCCTTCCATTTAAGTACACTTCCGTAACAGCTTTTAAGTAATGCCTCCAACACTTCATGTGACTGTCACTGCAACAATTTGGCTCTTCATATCTGTTAACTAGTGTCTGAAATAGGAACTCCAATACAGAACAAATAAAAGATGGTAAAAAACAGAAATAATATTAATTAGTAAGCAAAATTTTTCAATTTTACCTAAAACTCATTTGCTTCTCGTTAGGAAATTTTTAGGCTAAAATGAAAAACTCACCCTCTAAGTTTCACAATTTTTCATTTCAGTCCTCTAAGTTTGCATTTTGTCATTTCAGTTCTCTAAGTTTCAATTCTCCTCAATTCAGTCTTCTGTTAATATTCCATCCATGCCTACCATTAACTTGTCCAAAAACGATGTCGTTTTGCCCATTATTTAATTATTTATTTCTTAATTAAAAAAAAAAAAAAAAACCCAGTCCATCCCCGTCTGAAGAACACGAACCATCTGAAGAACATGAAATAGAAACCCCACTACCCACTCCTGCCTAACTACCTAACCCATCAATAATTGAGATCGAGAGGGAGAGAGCAAGATCAAGAGGGAGAAAAAGAGATCAGGAGACCGAGAGACCGAGAGGGAGAGAAGGTATTCCGGCGGCTCCACTCTTGGTGTACTTGGCATCTCGGCTTAGGCCAATCCTCAGCGGTTCCGCTCCAGATGTACTTGACTCCAGCCTAAATACCTGTGTTCTCGGCCTCTCAATGTGGCGCCTGTGTTCTCGGCCACTAGAGTCATGGACCATGAGGCTAGAGAACCTTGGGTGCTTGAGCATCACTGAGTTGAGTACCTGGGTTTAGTCTGGGTCTATGGGTTCTTTAACCCGATTTCACAGTGGATTACTTGGTTTATTTCAGGTCGGAGGAAGAGCCTTTCTACTGGGGTTAGACGCGAGTTAATTGCTCACTTTCTTCCTCATGATTTGCTGGTATTAGAGCCTTACTAGGTTCCTCTAATTTGCTTTCTACAGAATACCTTCTCTCCCTCACGATCTGCGGAGTGGGTAGTGGGGTTTCTATTTCGTGTTCTTTAGATGGGGGATGGACTCGTTGTTGTTGTTGTTGTTGTTGTTTTTTTTTTTTTTTTTTTTTTTTTTTTTTTTTTTTAAATTAAGAAATAAATAATTTTAAAAAATGAAATATTAAACAATGGGCAAAATGACATCATTTTTTGGACAAGTTAACGGTAGACATGGATGGAATATTAACAAAAGACTGAATTGAGGAGGATTGAAACTTAGAGGACTGAAATGACAAAATGCAAACTTAAAAGACTGAAATGAAAAATGGTGAAACTTAGAGGGTGAGTTTTGCATTTTTGCCAAATTTTTACTTACCTTTATGAATTCATTGTTCTTTGAATTTGAATACGTCAACAGAACTTTTGGATGATAATTCCATAATAAGCCATCTTAAATAGCTGTATAGTCTTTCATTGTTGGAACATTATCCAACACAAAATGCTTAACAATTGGTTCTAACTCCTCTGAAGTGAAGCAATTCTGCATAAGAAAGCTAAAATGTTAAACAAAACTTTAGTAGTTCAAGAAATTAATCAATTTTACTATATATTGCTGTATTACAAACTTGAACAACAAGGCCCAAACTGTAATTTAATGATTAATAAATTGATAGAAATATTAGAAGGAAAAACAATTTGGTACGTCTACACAATTTCAATCCACACACACCAAATCAAACTGATCAAAAAGTAATAGGGGTTAACTTATTTCATTCTGTAATTCAAGATAAGAAACTGTTTCTTTAAATTGATCTAGGTAGAAAAGTGTAAAACTAACCAGTAAACACTCTTTTCTCAAAAACCGAAAAACCTGTAAGCACCAAAAAAAGAAAAGAAAAGAAAAGAAAAAGGAATTGGTATTGAAATAATGCACTTAAACTACATACATGATAATATTGTCACTACATGAACATTAAAAATGGAAAATTAAATAAATAAAATTGAATTTAGGGCTTACCGTAGTAGGGTGAAAGTGCAAGCTTAAAGTTTGTTGCTCCTTAGAGTTTCCAAGATATCGTCTGAGTCTTAGAAACCAGATAGTGTCTATAGAACCTCTTAGCCAAAGTGTATGTTCAATTTTTTCTAGACAAGCTGAAGAAGTGATGGAAAATGAGTTTGGTATTGATTCGCTATCAAATTTGAAGGAATGAAGATTCACACAATCGATCTGGAGCAACGGCATAATTTGATTATCACAAGACAAAATCTCTATGACTGGAAATTTTAATTTCCTCCTTCAAGAAGAATCTCAAGTACAATGTCTCAAGAAGGGGGAACATATAATTGAAATCCAGGATCGATATATGTTTGGATTGGAAGGATTTTATTTTCAGTTTCTTTACCGCACCGTTTACCAATTCCCCAATAAACTTCTTACAGTACTGAAAAACTTCAAGATTAGGAGCTTCAACACTAATCCAACTGATTCCATATAGTTTAGCCTTCTTAAGCTTAGGAAATTTGACAATGGGAACATTAATACGGCGAACTATAGAGCGCACGTACATGCAAAATTTTAGAACAAACACCTCGAGCAATGGGCAACAACGTAGGATCTTCGTAATTGTATGAGTATCAATTTCCATATAGCGCAGAGTCAACTCTCGCAAACAAATAGGCCTCATATTGTCGCTAAAATAGTCACTCTCTAGTTTACAACCAGTCAAAGACAATTTGACTAAAGATTCAGCAGAAAAAGTTTTCTGAGGTAAAACGTATTTTTGCCCGTAAAAAATATAACTAAACTCAGGGTATTTTTTCATGAAAATCATGCTACGAATCTCAAGGTTTAGCGTTTCTATATGATTTCTATTAACCAATTCTATCCAGTTATCAATGCAAGAATCATATATAGAACTACAAAGTCTCATGTTCAAACTAAAACGTTGGATTATTTTCTTGTGCTCACGGAGTGGTAACAAAGCCTCATCGACGGACTTAATAAACTTCTGTTTCCTCTACAAGTTTTGCTTTCTGCTTTTTCAAAACGTATTAGACCTGGGGAGTGAGTTCCATGCTTGTCTCCATGCCTCAGATAAACCACTGGTACGAGCAGCATCTTTTGGGGGCATGAGGAAGAGGATGTGGTGGATACTGTTTTCTGGCAACTGAGATATCCGATCCAAAGCATCAACAGTACTCACCAGTGGGGCATACTACTCTGTGTTTCTACTCTTTTTCTTCTTCTTTTCATATCCCATATTCTCATTATATGGTTTTCTTTTTCTTCTCAATCTAAATCCGTCTCTTTTGCACCAAATCAATAAACAAATAAATCCTTCTCTTTCAATTCAATTCGCTTGTATAACTTTAATAGGCAGCCATTGAAACTTCCTCTCCTGAGTTACTAACTTTATAATCGGGAGAAACCTGTTCTTACCAGTACTACGACTCTAGAAATTGTGGCCTCAATAACTACGAAGACCTTGGCCTAATAACTCATTTGTTTACAATATTATTTTTCTATTCCAGCATTCCTTGAAGCTCTCTTTATTTAAGGTTCTAAATAAAAAAAGTTTACAATTATATCAAAGTATTAGTTAATTAAATTAGCAAATAGAGTAAATGCATATATTAATTATCTATTGTTGTCCATTAATTATATATATCAAATGAATTTATTTATATGATTATTTTTATAAGCTTTATATAATAGATAATTCTTAGTTGGAATAATAATAATAAATGTGGAATATGACATTTTTACTCATGTTTAGTTGCTTTGACAACAATTGACACAAAAGTCATAAAAAATTAAATATTTGTGAATTCACTAAAATAAATTTTAGTCCTTTATATTTCCTAACTCCTTTATATATGTGTGTGTGTGTGTGTGTAATAGAATAAATATATTTATTTTGTTATAGCATAATGAAATTTTAATATAATTTTTCTAAGATTTATGTGAGAAACAATTTTTTATATGTGAGAAACAATTGAAACACTATATCATGCAACAATCGAAGCCATGTCCAATAGAAAAGGGAAAAAATTTAATCCAAATCTTCTGTCCCACTCTTCTTGCTCCACTATATACTCCACAAATAAAAACATACCACATGTTCATCTATTTTATTAAATGCTAAATTTATACTTTCTATTATTTTAATTTCCTAAAATAAATAAATAAATAACCCATCAAATTTAGGTAATTGAAATAAGGAAAATTATTGAATACTCCGGGAGTACCATAAATGCGTACTCTCACCTCTCACATAAATTGTAGGTCTCAGCATAAATTTTATTAATGGGACCCACAGTTATGTGAGAAGAGGGAGTACGCATTTATAGTACTCCGGGAGTACCCAATAATCACCCTTGAAATAATAGAAGGCATAAATTTAGTATTTGATAAAATAGATGGACATGTGGCATGTTTTTATTTGTGGAGTATATAGTGGAGCAGGAAGAGTAGGACAAAGGATTTGGACTTGAAAAAATTAGTAGCACACAATAAGTGGCGGAGCAATAAAATTTTCTCAAGGGAAACCAAGCCAAATGTATCATTGTATTCCAGTAGCTTTAACTCTCTATATAAATGCATACGACTTTCTTTTTTGAAAACAACAAAAAAATTTTGCTAAAGAGATTTACTTATATATTTTTATTAACTTATATTTTAAATGCTCCTAAAATTAATGACTTATATATGACCAAAAAAAAAACTCAACATTAAAAGGAAAATAAAGGAGACAACAATAAATTAAAGAACATTTATATATATATATATATATATATATATATATATATAATGAAAGGAGGCCATATCTAAAATTTTACTCAATATTTAAAAATTTTAACATTAAATAGAGTGCCCCCCCCCCCCCCCCCCCCTCCCCTCCTCCGCATGCTAATCTATATTAACCACTATATATCATGTAATTTTCAATTTGTGAACACATATATAGTGTAATTTCTATTTTGTCTATAAAATAACTAAAGATTACAATTTTTTTTACAAGAAAATTTATTGAATTTTTTTTTTTATACATTGATAATTGGAGGATTTGAATCATAAATGTCTCTATTGAAAATTGAGATGTCAACTAATTAAATTACAAGATTTTAGTAAACTTATTGAAATATTGAAGAAAATTGATATTAATAAATTGCACTGCATATCGTGCGGGACTTCAGTTAGATACTATTAGTACTTGGACTCTAGAAACCTTGGCCATACTCATTGATTCTTATATAAATCTAATTCATTCCTTATACAAATATTTTATATTTTGTTATTATTTATATATATCGGATGTAATTGTATTTGTACCTTAAAATAAATTGGATCCAATGTTCCAAGTTCCAACTTTCTTTTCCGTTTCCTTGTTTCTATTTTCTTTGAACAGAGGTAAGTAGAGTAGGTTTCTGAGAGGTCTACTCCCATATAGAGTAGCTTATATTATTATAGCATAGTTATAAGAATTTTACCCAGTATTAAATTGTCAAAGGACGATTTATTGGTTTAATATTTGGGTAGTTGATTCAACTGTTGTATTTATGACTAATTTATTTTAAATAAAAATAAATAAAAATCATTTTAAAAAATGATGATAAACATAAAAAATAGACGATATTCAATTTAAATAGAAATATTAAAGCATAAGAAAGATTAAAATTAATAAAATAAAATTTAATGCGTGAGTATATATTAAAATAATCATTAAAAACTCCACCTGAATTCCAATTTAGGCCAAATTTTCAAATCTGAATGTTCAATATGTGTGTAAAACACCCTTGAACGTTTAGACCCCAAATTATAAATTATCAATTCAAGCTTATTATCAAAAAATTAAGGTGCGGAACATGAACATAAGCCAACCACAAAATTGATAAACAATCTAAGCCAATTATAATCACATCCACAACAGAAAACAAATGGCAAAGATAAAAGAAGAGAGATGCAAACACAGACAACACGCGATGTGTTATCGAAGAGGAAACCGAAGCTTTCGGCATAAAACCTCTCCGCCGTCCTCCAAACGGTCAATAATCCACTAGAAAATGTAGTTGGGATACATGAACAGCAATAGACCCTCCAAGCCTAATCTACCCAGGTACCTAAGCCCTCAAAGCTTCTTGCTCCAACGAGGTTACACTGAACCTTTTTCTTTCTAGCTTACTGGATTTCGCTATAACCCATAGCATCAACCAATAACCATTGGTCCCTTCCAAACTGCTTCCCTTAGCACCAAATGAACCTTCTCACAGACGTGGGTGTGATGAGAAAAGGATTTGGTCAAGAACCTCTCAAGGATGTATCAATGGAGAGGAAGAGAGTAGAGGAATTTGTAGAGTCTCTTAGTGAAGATTGGGGATGAGGCAATCTTGTTTTACTCTAGGGTTTCTCTCACCAAATTCTCTCTGGAAGCTCTCTACATTTCGTGGGTATAAGGGTCTATATATAGTGGTGTGTGTTTGGAATACGAAGAGTTAGTTTTTTCCAAATAGGGCTGGTTGGCGGCTTGGCCTCGCGACTGGTCCAAGTCGCGAGTTCAAGTCGCGAGATAATGGCCTAGCCAGCCTGGGTATTTTTGTCCTGTAGTGCATCAACTGGCAAAACGCTTCAGCTTCCCGCATGCTTGGCACGTGACTCTCATCTGGCGGCTTGCACCTGCGAGTCCATGCTTCTTTGCACATTGAGGAACATTTCTTCATACTCTCTTCACACGCTGCCCTTACATGAATCCCATCTAAATACAGGGTTACTAAATGCTAAATTACAAGCAAATTGACACGGAATAAAGCCAACAAGATGGTTGATAAATTTCAACCTTACAAAATCAACTGATACTTTGATGTGCAACCTATGATGCATCTACTTTCTAAACGTAGTGTCCGTTTGGGCAGCCAAGAACTTACTCATCCGTGTGTTCAATTTGTGCCAATTTAACTCACAAGGGGTTCAAAGCCTAGCTGTTCATATATAATATATAATCTCAAAAATCAGGTAAAATCTAGAACTGGAATCAAAACTGCTTCTTTGACCGTACTGATTTTAAAAATCATGTTAACAGTAACCCTTAAAAAACTTTACAATTTTACCTTGGGCTTTTTAATTTTAAAAATTTTTGTAATTATGTTGTTGTTGTTTCCCTGCAAGAGTGGCGCATTTTACAAAGGGTTTAAACTTCTACTTCCAATTTAATGATATAGTCCTAAGGACTTGATTTGACGCCAAAGATCATTCCCATAAGAACTCATTTTAAGAAACAATCAAAACTCATCCTCACTTGAACTCCTACAATTTAGGGTAAATTACTTAATTGATCAACAACAACAACAACAACAACAACAACTTCACCTTAGTCCTAACTTAATTTTAAAGATTGGCTATATATATACATGGATCCTTAACTTATTAGTTAAGTTCAGTCATATGTATTATTTTCATACATTCTTTTCCATCTAAATTCATACATTTTGATACTTTCTTAATGTCAATTAACATATGCTTTTTTATTACTTCAAATAATGCATCATTTAACAAAAAAGAAAATAACAATTCAGTCATAAATATTATGTGCTATTTGTTGAAAACTAAACACATAATGCATGCAGAAAGGAATACCAAAAGTCTAAAATCTACAACTATTAATAAAAAATTCCCCAGGCAAAAATAAAATAAAAATTCTCTGTTAGAATTTGAGTTTGTAGTGAAGGCAAACCATGACAAGTTGTAAGTTTTGTTTAGTTAGAATGTGTACTGTCAAGTCCAAGACAAAGAACCAAGTCGAGGATAAAGAAAGACACAAATCTAGTTTTTCTGATTGGTATTTGATTTCTGTTTGACCTCTCTCCTTTTATCTTTCTTTTGGTATATTTATCTTTATAACAGCGTTGAGACAAGGATTAAGGAAGAGTGGTAAATTTTTTTTAACGAACTCTAACTCCCCATGGGTATATGTAACAAAATGATGGGGAGCTATAGTTTGAAAATTGTATGAACTTTGTCTTAGGTTCTGAAACGTGGAGTGTATCTTCAAGATTTGAATTTGATTTTGACAAAAGAAAGTGGCCCGGTGGGAATTTTTTTTAAGAACATTATCAATAAGATGCACTGTTTTAAATTTTGAGCTTGGCAACGGAACAATTGGAGGACTCAAATATGGGTTGCAAATCAAAGTTTCTAGCTGAGAGTTCTAATTTAAAAACATGTTAGGAATTTACTGATTCACCCGTATCTACTATTTTTTTTTTTTTTTGTTAGGAAAAATGTTAAATATACTCTAGTGACATTTTTAAGTGCATTTTTAACAATATAGAAAAATGGAATCCAAACAATCCTATAATTTTAACTAGGAAATGCTAAATTTATAACATTTTTACAACAATTCCTCAGTGCCAAGTTGTTACTGATTCTAATATGGATCTACCAAAATTACTTTTTCGTCCACTAGTAATAGCCAATAATAACTTATCATCTTAAATTTATTGTAAATTAGCATTTTTCAATGTTAACAAATGAAAAGGTGATTAAATAAGAAAATATCCTCTACGACCTCGCTTGGACCTTGATCCAACCTTAAAAAGTTTCAACCTTTTTCTTTCTTGATTTTTTTTTTGAACCGTCCAAATTTCAAAACCATGTCATAATCCCCTTCTAGAAAATTAGCAAATTAAAACCTCCAATCATTACTACACTTCACCAGAATAATGCTGGTATAGTACCAGTCCCTTTGTCCGAAATTTACTTTCTTATAACCATCAATCATAGCAGTACTTTCTGGGGAAAAATTTCACACAATAATTTTATATAGAATCTCTTTGTAAACTCTCATTCTTGATACTTGACGTAGGATACGGTTTATTTAAATTTTGTAATTATTTATTTACAACATTTTTATATAATTTTGTTATTTTAGGTTTAGGTGATTTATACCACCGCATACCCTTGGTGCGATAGTTACTCCACAAATATAAGTACTTGTGGAGTGTGGGGGGCAAGGGTCGGGGTTCAAGTCTTCAAGAGGGAGCTTCACACACATATACACTTAGATTAGGCCAGAGTAGAATTCTATCTTGTATCAAAAAAAAGGTTTAGGTGATTTATTACTTTGTTTTAGGTGCTTTTAATGTTGTTTAGTCAAATTAGGGTTTTATATGCTTTTGTAGCCACCTTAGGGTTTCTAGCAACCTTAGGTTTTCTTTTTACTATTTAAACGTATTGTAGCCTCCAAAGGCAATTCAATTTTTCAAACTATTATCAATAAACACAAACTTTTTGTCAAATTATTTCTCTGATGGATTCCAGTTTTCTTCTCCTGGTGGATTCAGGGAAACCCTTCGTGGATTCAAGGTTTATTACTAGAAGCTAATAGTTTAGTTTCTGTTCCATCAAGAGAGTATTGTGTATGTTTTCTTCAAGCTTCCGCAACATCAATTGGTATCAGAGCCTTGACTTACCCTGGTCTGATGGCTAACCAGTGAGACGGTGACCACCACAACAATAATGGCGGCAACGATGTCGACAACGCAGTCCTCACTAGGGCTGAGTTCCTTGAGTTTCGTAAAGATGCTCGTGATGAGAATCAACAATTTTTTGAAAAGAGTTAGCAAATTATAGGCGAAACGCAAAAGATTGCTACTCTTCTTGCTAGGAAATCATCTCAAAACAACAATGATCAATATATTCAAAGACGCATTCCTACCTATAAAAAAATTCCATTTTTTGATGTAGATATGTGTAAGTTGGATTTTATTGATTGGCTTCTTGATTTGGAAGAGTATTTTAATTTTTGGAAGATTTGTGATGAAGTAAAAGTGCGGCTTGCATCTAATAAATTAGACAATGAAGCACAGGAATGTTGGGAAGATATTCAAATCGATAGAAAACGAGGAGGTAAGTATCGAATTCACTCTTGGCAAATTATGAAAAGAGCATTAATTAATTTATGGTTTCCTAATGACTATTATGATATAATAGATTATAAAAGTGTTGATTATAAATCTGTATATTCATACGAAAATGAATATGTTCAAAACATGAAAGGTCAACCACAAAACCAAAATTATTACAGCCAAGTCCACGTGTCAACTTGATTTAAAAATTGATTGATTAATTTTTGAGTTTTGTACATTTTAGTACATGCTATTTATCTTGATGTGTGAATTGTTAAAAATTGGGAATATTTTTTTTTTTTGGAGATATAGGGGATAATAAATGTGGAAATTTTTTCTCTACTAATGAGGTTGATTTGAGTTCAAAATACCTTGACACATGAAAACATTGCATGCTGAATTTTTATATCATTGAGATCTATATTATATAGTCTTAACTTTTTTTTTTTTTTTTTTTTTGAGAATATATAGTCTTAACTGATTGTGCCTAGGATGTTTACATGCATTTGTTTATGGGTTACATAGTGTCAAGTTTGCATATATTGAAAGAGAGAATATTTTTCTTCATGTGTATCCTCAACTTATGTGTGTCTTTATTTTTCCCCACCTCCTAAATTTTCCCCAAAAATTGTTTTTCCTATTTTTATAGAGGGAGAAAGCTGTTTTTAAAACATTTGTTGTTCATAGGGGAAATTGTCTTTATTTTCTATAGAGCTGAATTGTTTTGTGTTCCTTTGGTTCTCTATTTTTTCTTGTCCTGTATTATGTATGTTTTTTGTCTACCTTCTGGAGGTATTCTTTGTCAATATGTGACAAAAAGGGGGAGAAATAGAAGAAATGTTGAAAAGGTTTTTATCTGTCTTTATTTAGCGGGAGATGAAATTGTTTTGTTATTGCATATTTGTTATGTATTGTTTATCTGTCTTTATTTCCACACATGCGGTGATGTGCTCTTTTGAGTGTTTCAAGAAAGATAGGTATATTCTGATCAAGACCTTCTGCCTTTTATTGCAACTTCTAGGTTAGGAGTCTTAGATTGGGATTTGTGATGTAATTGGGCATATTATTGTAATAGGGTTGTTCTTGTATTTGAGCATTTCATATTGTATGCAAGTTTTGTCATGGATTGTCAAAGGGAGAGATCGATTGTTAGGTTCTAAAAGTTTAAAATAATTGGTAAACTGTGAACATAAACTTGTCCAGATATGGATTTTAGAGTTAATGAAGTCATATTAGACAATGCTCAAAGTGTTGCAAGTCAAAATTCAAAGAACATACAGGTTGCATGTTTAGAAAGTCAAAATCAGACTGGTTCGATCAATCAGGAGAATTTTTCAATTGATTAGGAGAATTTTTCGATCGATCGAAAGTTGTAGATCAACAAAAATCATCAAATGAAGAAAGCCCATAACCTATCTGTTTGAAGCCTAAATCGCGATTTGTTTTTTGCAGTATTTAAAGGACATTATAACCTAACCCTAGATGGGTTTTTTTAGAGGTTTTCAGGGAGAGAAGAGTGCATATTATGCCTCCAATTGTAGATCTTGGGTTTTGTACCCAAAACTGTCTCAAATCCTCTACTAGAAATATTATGTGAAGAAGCTCAAGATTTAGTGTTGTAGAAGTTGCTGCTACAAGATCAACTACTGATGGTAATCTGAAACTTTTGAGTGAGATCTCAAAGTCATAAGTGTGGGAGTTTGTGTGCTGCAAATCCAATAGAGAAGAGTTCGTGGATTCGGAACTTGCACGTGGTCGTGTCAATGAGTTACTACTGGAAGTAGCGATAGATTTAAGGTTAAATCTTTTGTAAAAACTTTAATTTTTTATTAGTGGATTTGTTTACCTTGAGGATAGTTAGATTAGATCCTCACCAGGTTTTTTACCTTGAAACTGTTGGTTTCATTGGTTTTCTTAGGTGATTATATCTTTGTATTCTTTATTTTTCCGTTTGTGTATGATATGATCTTTCACTATTTAACCTAGATCTCATAATTAACTTAAGTAACTACTTGGCTAATTCACTAGGTTTAAACAATCTGTTTTAAGGGGTCTAAACAAACAAACAATATTTGCTGGCAGAATTAGCTGCAATATAGATGGTTACAGGGGAGGCAATGATTCAAGCAGGAAAGATGGGGTTTCAAAAATTGATTTTGCTAGTCACTTTAACCGAAATTAAGAGCCTACATACAAGTGGAGTGTCCGATCCTTGGCAATATGCAACTACACTAGAGGACTCTTAGACTGTAAGA
The DNA here is from genome assembly GCA_019022515.1 of Quercus aquifolioides. Taxonomy (NCBI): domain Eukaryota; kingdom Viridiplantae; phylum Streptophyta; class Magnoliopsida; order Fagales; family Fagaceae; genus Quercus; species Quercus aquifolioides. The sequence continues at coordinate 179,902 of JAFHAW010000029.1, forward strand.
GCCACTGAGAATGAAGAAATATAAAGGCCAAAAGAAGAAAGGACATAAAAAAGTAACTTCTAATAGTGGTAACTGAGAAAATATAACAGTAATTTCAAAGAGTTGTGACTGAAAAAGTATTTATAGCTTGATTGTCATTCACATTCATAATTAGACTTGCTTTAAAACTATCACTTCGGTTTCAAAAAATAAAAAACCTGCTTAAAATAAGAAAAAAAGAAGTCAATAAATGAATATTAATATTCCAATTACCATTCAAGCTTAAAAGTTATACTTCTATATATTTCAGCAGTTAGAAATGAATCGGATAACTTTTTGCTCTGAGGCACCCATACTCCTCTATGTCTCATGCCAGAGTGATTAATTAATTTCACAGCCTTTAAGTAATGACGCCAACATTTGTTGTTGAAGCCACTGCAGCACTTTGGCTTTTCTTCTCTGCCCATTAAGGTCTCGTACAAGGGCTATAATATAAATCAAAAGAAATTCAATAGTCAGCTTGAAACTCATAAACTGAACAAAAATTTCTCACTTATAAATAATAAACAGTTTTCTTTTCATTACAAAATGTATACCTTTATGAATTTGCTCTCAGGATTCGAATGTGCTGATAATATCTTTGGATGACAACTCCATCACAGGCCATCTATAAGAGCAGTGTAATCTTCTAATATTGGAACATTGGACAACATCAAATGCTTAATATTTGGTCTTGGAGGAATGCTTTCTTCGTCTAAGTACGCCTCATATCTGATTAACTGTGTATCAAAACAGTAAACTAGGAGTTTATTTGTTAAATTTAATAAATAGGAAGGGGAAAATATGGTATCAGAGTGCGTGGCTTACTAATGATCACTAAAATTGAGAAAGTATATATATATATATATATATATATATGTGTGTGTGTGTGTGTGTGTGTGTTTCCATTTAATTGTGTCATTACCGTTGGAAGTGGAATGTCAGTACACCAAAAGTTTAGAACTTGGTTCTGCTGAAAGTTTCCAACATATCGTCTAAACCAAAGTAACTATCGCATGGTTATTTGATAGTTATTGAACAGATTATGTTCAGTTTCTTGTAGACTTGAAGAATTGACAAAAATTATCGATGGTGTTGACGTGCCACTATATTTGAAGGAACGCAGATTTTCACAATTGATCTTAACAGTTGGTGAAGAATCAGAGTAATGATGCAAATGTAACCTCTTAAGTCGATGACTTGAAAAATCAATGTCTTTGGAGTCGAACAACACTGCTAAGTCTTCAAGAAGAGGAAATTTAGAATTAAGCTCTTGAAAGAATTTCTTTGTAAGTCTGAACCCTTTAATTTCCAGCTCCTTTACATTATTGCATGCAATCAAATTCAAATCCAATTTGGCACGGATCCAGCCTTCACAGTAGAGAGTTCTGAGTGCAGGTGCTTCAATCCTAATCTTTTGAACATTTCTTAAATATGCCTTTTTAAGCCTGGGAACATTGACAAGTTGAAGAGAGCTTTTGCACCTTCCAATGTAACTTCTTGGCGACATGTCCACAGTAAGTGCCTCCAGTGAAGGACAGCAAGATAGGAGCTTCTGTACTCTTTTCCATTCACTTGGATAAACATCCATTTCCTCTATAGACAGTTCTCGCAAAACAGTAAACTTTTCATTGTTGTCGCCGAATAAGGAATCCACCAGCTTACAACCTCTTAACTTCAATACGGTTAATGCTTCAGCACCAAAAATAGTCCTAGGCAAAGTATAGCTTTTGATATTTTCTTGGCCTTCAATTCCAAGGTCTAGCTTTTTAATGTGATTTTTCATGAGTAATTGCATCCAATTATCGATACAAGATGCATCTATAGTATCACGAACTTTCATTCTCAACTTGAATTCTCTGACAAGTACCTTCTGCTCCTTGAGTATTACTAGAGCTTCATCAACTCTATTCACAAACTCCTCAATTTCATAATGTTGACAAGACAAACAAAATTGAACGCAACTGAAATCACACATAGGGAGCGAAATCCATGCTCGTCGCCATGTCTTTGACAAGACACTAGTACGAGCTGCGTCTTTTGAAGGCGTGAAGAAGAGGATGTGTTGAATGATGTGTTTAGGCAGCTGTGATATAAGATCGAATGCATCAATACTAACCGGAGAGTAATCGAGCTTGCGGGCCCTCTAACCATCTTCCTAGATTGGAAAGATGGATTGGAAAACATGTCTTCACTCAATGCGGCGCTCTATCAGAGTGAGGAAAACTAAAGGGAAACATTTAGAGTTTAAATCTCCCGATAAAACTTTTGTTCTATTAAGGAGAAAGAGAGAGAAAGTGTTCTTTGTAGCGTAGGCTGAGTAGTCTTCGGAGAATTCGGTGCGTGGATTAGATTAGGAGTTTTTTTTTTGTTTTGTTTTTCGGGAGAATCTAGATTAGGATTATCACAAGTCTACTACGTGAATTATGAGGAAACAATGTTACTTCCGTAAATAAAGTAACCTCAGAAATTTTAATTACCTTGGAATCGAAGAAGAATCAATATTGTGATTGCATTCTTCAAACCAACAAAACCCAGGTTGCAAGTAGGTGTAGGAGGGCTCAACCTAATTATTAACACAGACAAAAATTTTAGATGAATCGTATATTAATTACAAATTACTACTTTTCTTGTTTTTCATTTTTTTTAATATAAGTAATTAACTAGTTGCTAATTCGTGCATCGCACAGGATAGACTAAAAAGCTCTAATTGCTTTAGATTCAATTGTATGTTAATATGATAATCTTCTTACTGTAATAATAAAAAAAATGATAATCTTCTTACTAATGCAATACTTTACAATTTTTTCAACAAAATTCACATAACAGCTCTTTGAGTTTGACCTTGCTCTGCATGCTAATAGGGAAAAATATAATTCCTAAAACCAAAACCAATCTACAAAAATCAGTAAAACCCAATTAAACGTATTTGTTTTAAGTATTTCTTCAACACTTTGAAGGGAATTTAGAAACCAAAGAAAAAAGAAAATCATAAGTATTGAAAAACTAAAGAAAATAGTAATTAGTCATTAAACCAAAAAAATTAAAAACCAAGTTCAAAAGAAATTGTTTTTCTTTTTTAATAATTCTAAAGTCACCAATCCATTGATCTGCCAAAACTGACCTGATCCAACCCAATTCACTAGGTCTGGTTAGTTTTTAAGAGTTAGTAGGTTGGGTTGGATTGTAAAATTATTTATTTTTTTACGGTGGGTCGGGTTAGGTGCGGGTCAACAGATTCACAAATTCGCCTAACCTAACTCGACCCACCTATATTTAATATATATTGAAAAAATATATTATATAATTTTATTATTTACTCTTTTGTTTATCAATTGAGTTGGAATATCTAGAACTATATAATATCCTACTAATTACAGAATAACAAAACTAGTTCATGTTTATTTTGTTTCTTAGCTAAGTTGATTTGAACTTTGAAGCACTAATAAAGTAGTTTTTGTTGGTTTGGTGCTGTACTCAGGTTTATATGGTTATAAAATTGCTCTTATTTGTGTTGATACTGTTCTAATGCTCAATTAAAAATAAAAAATTGTCCAATCCATAGGTCCAATGTGAGTCAAGTGAGTTGGGTTGGACTCTTGTGATGGGCTGCGTTGGGTTGGGTTATAATTTTTTTTTAACCTGACCATGGTGGGTTGGATTGAAAAAGCCTCTTAACCTGACCCAACTCAACCCATGCACACCCCTAGTCCTCAACAACAAAATAAACCAATGACACTGGGTTCTAACGTTTTCTCACTGTATACCGCCACTTACCATGCAACTAACAACTTTTGAGTGTGACTTTGCTTTAATAATAAAAAATATATTCCCTAAGCCAAAATCAATCTGCAAAATTTAGTAAAACCCAATCAAATGCATTCGGTCCAAGCATTTCTTCAAACACTTTGAAGGGAATCGAGAAAGAAAAAGAAAAAAATCAATCATTAAATCAAAGAATAAAAAAACACTGAGGTCATAAGAAATAGCATTGGTTTTATTTTTTGGGGCTCTAAAGTTCTCGACATCAAAATAAACCAATGCCATTGGGTTATAAAGACTTCTCATTATGTATCACTGCCGTTTCTTAAAGAAAGATCCTATAAAAATTAGAAATTGTCAACAACATTAAATAGAAGATACATATATTTCATCAAATAATGGTCGAACAATAAATCCACAACATTGTTAATAAAAATTCTTCAAAAGTGGGGCTATTTGGTAAAGATCACGGAAAATAAGATGGAAATTGTCCATGCACTTAAGAGTCAATGGAGAAACTCATATGCCTCCACTTAGCTTTTTTCATTTACTTTCACTAGCTAGTTTTCTACGGATCTACTCCCTACAATTAGTTCGAGGAAGATGGTTGGTATGTGCTGCTTACCTTGCACTAATGTATGACTTGGTGCTAATTTACTAAAAGGAAAAAAAATGACAAACAATTCAAAATATACATAACTTAATTGAATGATTATTTGTATTATGTGAACACAAAAAGAATGAACATATCCTATTCCTCATTATAAACTAAATTATTGAGCCATAATACAAGGGGCGAATCTAGTAAGAAGGTGTTCTCAAAAGGAGATGAAACCCGTCTAAGATCTTGTGCGCGGCTTAGTAGCTCGCGAACAGAACAGCTAGCCTAAGCGGAACTCAATATTCGACCAACCTTGGCTTTGATTCTATTCTGCCATAAAAATTATTTTAACAATTGAAATTGTCGAGTTATGAGTCTTACATGCCACAAACACTGGCGCTAGGATTTTGTCATTGATTGGAAGTATAGACTTTCCTGCTTTGCTTGGAAACTCCCATTGAATGAAAATATGCCCTGTTTGCAATGGGACATGGAAAGAAGTCATGTCTGTTATCAGTGACAAAAATAATCAACCCCCTTTCACACGCTTCAATTGCCGTGTTAGGTTTTCCATTTTCCAGGCTAATAAGGTCAGACTTCAAAGAGTATTATGCATATTAACATATTGCGTGTTAACATTTTTCTCATTGACTTGGAGGGGATTTTGGTCCCCGTTTTTGGAAATCATAATAAAGTAAATTTCTAGGTACATTGCATCTCTGCTAAGCATCACATTTGAATTAAAAAATTTGAGGAGCTCTCAACTTGCACAAGAATTTTGAAATCCAATTAATTCAACTAATAAAATCATTTATTTTCTAAAGGAAATGTGTTTAAATTCCATTTACAACATTGTATACATTTTGTGTGTCTAAAATGAAACTAAGAATTTTTCTAAAAATAATAATAAAAAAGAAACAAACAAAGACTGGAAAGAGAATCCTTCTGGTAACAAGGACAGTTGACTTTGCTATTGCAAGGACAGTAGACTTTGACTAGGCTGCTAAAACTACACTAATTAATTTGGTAGTGTACTTTGTCAGTATAAAGTACAAGATAGCAGCAAAGATATGCCCACATTGTTCCAATAAGCAAGAAGTTTACATTGTGATGGGGCGGTTCAAAAATTTCATCCCTGCATTGTTTGGTGGTTTGGCTCTCATTCTTTTGGTTCAAGCTCAGGATCAATCAAGTATGATAATGTCCTGTTTGGTACACTATTTTAAACACATGTTTTCAGTTTTTAAACAACATTACATGTATTTTCACACACTTTTTCACCCACACGTATTTCCAAAAAAACTGAAAACTGTTATTTAAATACACGTACCAAACGGGCCCCTAAGTCCTGGAATATTATTTAATTAATTTTTGGTTATCTGATTAACAAAGCTGAGGAATTGTTCTGTATGTCTCAGGCTTCATAAGCATAGATTGTGGACTAGCAGCAAATTCGAGCTATTCAGAGCCCACAACAGGTGTAATTTACATTTCTGATGCGACCTACATTGACACTGGTGTAAGTAAGAGCATACCACTTGAATTCAAAGATGGCCTACAACAACAAGGATGGACACTCAGAAGCTTTCCACAAGGAATCCGGAACTGTTACAGCATAAACAACATTACACAAGGCACTAAATATATTATCCGAGCAAGCTTCTTTTATGGGAATTATGATGGACAAGGCAACTTACCTGAATTTGATCTGCATCTTGGACCAAATTTGTGGGATACCATCAAAATAGAGAATATTTCCCTAAGTGTAATCAAGGAGCTCATACATGTACCATCTCTAAATCACATACAAGTCTGTCTTGCAAACACTGGTCTTGGGACACCATTTATATCAGCATTAGAGCTAAGGCCAATAAACAGTTCATTGTATGTGACAAATTTTGGATCATTGTCGCTCTTCTTGCGCTCTGATTTTGGTTCAGAAAAAGGATACAGGTGAGTCATTTCATTTAAAATCTCATCCTAGCTACTCACATATGTAGTTTTAGTCTCTTTCAAATTTGAACATATATTATATTAGCCCCTGGCTTGTACTGACTATATATGTTTACTTAGGTATGAGGATGATGTTTATGATCGCTATTGGTCACCCTATGACTACAATTATTGGAAAGCTTTAAGTACCTCGCTGACAGTAGACTCAGAAAGTCACAATGCTTACTGGGTACCATCTGTTGTCATGAGTACTGCTGCTACACCAATAAATGAGAGTGCTCCCATGGAATTCTACGTGCCGCCAACTGACACAAATTCTGAATTTTATGTCTACATGCACTTTGCTGAAGTTGTAAAGCTAAGAGCCAATGAGTCCAGATCATTCAACATTACATTAAATGGAGAACTCTGGTATGATGAACCCCTTTCTCCTAGATACTTGTTGACGGATACTGTGTACAGCACAACGGCCTTGACAGGAGGAAAATACGTTTTCTCTATCCTCAAAACTGGGAATTCTACACTTCCACCAATCATCAATGCAATTGAGATATATACAGTCAAAGATCTCCCACAATCAGAAACCGACCAACAAGATGGTATTTTATTATGCACGAAAAAGTACTTATTAAATTACATGGCATTCACTTATTGAGTTGTTACATGAGTGACTTGGTATGCTTTTGCAAAAGATACTCTCTGGTTAATTTCAGACATACTTTTCTCAGTTTTCACACTCAGTGTGGTGCCATATCCTCGTTTACATAGAAATTTACTTACTTGAATCCATACGAAAATATTAGCTGGTGCCATAACAAACCTCAAGTCAACGTACGGAGTGGAGAGGAATTGGCATGGAGATCCGTGTGCCCCACAAGCATACTCGTGGGAAGGTCTTAATTGTAGCTATGAGGGTTATAATCCCCCTAGAATAATATCCTTGTAAGTTTCTTCATTCATATTAAGCCCTTTTGACTTTCAAAGTTATTTTGAAGCATCAACTAATTAGCTTATTGTAAAATGTAAAATTTACTCAGGAATTTGTCCTCAAGTGGATTAACCGGAGAAATATCAGCTGATATATCAAATCTCGTAATGTTACAATACTTGTAAGTATTTACAATTTACATGATAGAAAAAAATTATTTAAAAAAAATTGAAACACTATAATGACTACAGAATCAGGTGTCAGTTTTTATGACTATCAATATTGAATGAAAGTGATTTGCTGATTTCAGGGATTTATCAAACAATAGCTTAACCGGATCGATGCCAGAGTTTTTAACTCAATTAAAATACTTGAGGGTCTTGTAAGTTGCTTGGATTTGATACTACAAATCTCATGGTTAGATAAGAGGAAAATCATATTTAATCTATTCTTGCAGAAACTTAAAACAAAACCAACTTAATGGTTCAATTCCAGCTAAGCTCATTGAAAGATCGGAAAAGGGTTCACTATTGTTAAGGTATGAGTTTTGTCAAAGACCATGAGCTTTTTTTTGTCATATCCTAACTTTCCTTTTTCTTAGAATAATAAACTGTCTAATATCTCTATAGGCTATAGAAGCTAAAGCATGAGTTGCAATAATTTCTATGATACATAAAAAAGAAACTACAAGTAATTGCAATTCCTTGCCTTAATTTTTATTGCTTTGCCCAACCCTGTTGTCATTGCTAGTGTGGATGAAAATTCAAATTTCTGTGGATCTGGTTCATGCAACAAGAAGAAGAATATTGCCGTTCCAATTGTTGCATCAGTCGGTGGATTGTTCATCCTCTCGTTAACTGTTGTGGCCATCTTGTGGGGGCTAAGAAGCAGAAAACAACAAGATACGACTAAAGGTTAAAATTTTAAATTTAAGTTACACATTCATGTAAACACAGAACATTCACCTCAGAGTCTCAGACTTTTGCTTATCATGCTCATGATGATCTTGCAGTTGCCAAAGTAGATCTTGAACCCAACGTCCAGAATCGATCATTGGAGTCAATACAACGACAATTTACATATCCTGATCTCCTAAGAATTACCAACAACTTTGAGAGAATTCTTGGTAAGGGTGGATTTGGAACAGTTTTCCATGGCTGCATTGATGACACTCAAGTGGCAGTGAAAATGCTCTCTGCATCATCAGTTCAAGGATATCAGCAATTTCAAGCAGAGGCAAGCAACTACAATTTAAATTCTTGAGCTCCTATGATAGATACAAACATAGCTTTTTAACTTAAATTAACTAAGATGATAATTTTTGGATTACAGGTAAAACTTCTTATGAGAGTTCATCATAAAAACTTAACTACCCTTGTCGGGTATTGCTATGAAGGAACAAACATGGGGCTTGTTTATGAGTGCATGGCCAACGGAGACTTAGAAGCACATCTTTCAGGTTTGGTCATAATTGAAGTGTCTAGCAAAGACCCCAAATGCTTAGCCCATCAATTTATTCTCCGTAGCAAAGAAAATTTTCATTTATTAGTAACATATTAATAATTTCCCTCACTGAAACTTCCTTACGTTAATCCCCACATGATCAAAGGTTGCTTCAGTTGAATAACACAACCAAAAAGACTTAAGTCATTGAATTTACGGATGCAGGTGAGAATACAAATATCTTGAGTTGGGAAGCGAGACTTCAAATAGCAATGGATGCAGCACAAGGTTAGCAATGATTTGATTTGCGTAATTATTTCTTATGGTGTTTCATTGTGTGTTTATAAATGATTTGCATTGTCAAATGTAGGATTGGAGTATTTGCACCATGGTTGTAAGCCACCTATAATTCATAGAGATGTGAAGACAACAAACATCTTATTGAATGAAAAGTTCCGTGCCAAACTAGCTGATTTTGGTCTATCCAAGATTTTCCCAACCGATGGTGGCACTCATGTCTCAACTGTTGTTGCTGGCACCCCTGGCTACCTAGACCCTGAGTGAGTATTTCATTTAGTTAATTTACTTATCCAAAAAGTGTCACCAGTTCTGAAATGAAATAAATACAAATTTGACAATTCTAGACAACAATTAAACTATCTTAATGTAAATTTAATAAAAGAACATAGAAGGAAGACTTTGGAATTTGGTCTTATGTGGCATTGCCTTTTTCGTTTTTATCTTCCGAACCAAAGAAATGCATTCAAATCTTGATACATTTGATATCAAGAGAGTTACAGAATTTATAAAAAATAACATTGCAACAAAAATTAATTGACAACATGCTATCACTTGCAGGTACTATATAACCAATTGGTTAACTGAGAAAAGTGATGTATATAGTTTTTGAGTTGTGCTTTTTGGAGAAAATCACGAATCGACCTGTGATAGAAAGATCCAAAGAAAGGACTCACATAAGTCAGTGGGTGAGTTCCATGCTTGCTAAAGGGGATATAAAAAATATTGTTGATCCAAAGTTGGATGGAAATTACAACGTCAACTCTGTGTGGAAAGCTGTTGAAATAGCAATGCTTTGTTTACCTCCAACATCCAGTAAAAGGCCAACAATGGATCAGGTAGTGGCAGAACTGAAGGAGTCCGTGGAAACTGAATTAGCTCAAAGGAAAGACCGATATGAGGATGAATCAAAAGATTCATTTGACATGATCAACATCAATGTGACGACTGCACTCAATCCTTTAGCAAGGTAAAATGTTTTCCAAGATGGAAATTGGCGCATTGGATTTTGAACCTATTCTGCTTTTTGTAATTTTTGTCGGTTCATACTTCATATTGTACTTCAATTAATTACAGTGTGTTAAGAGATTTATTTATGATGGTCCGAATGGGCCATGTTTTTTTTTTTTTTTTGTTTTTTTTTTTTTGGAAACCTGAGTGTAATGGGGTTGTAGTATGTAATTTATCAAGATTTTTAGTTGTTTTTGTAGATAATTAATGAATAACAATAATTTGGATCCTATAAAAAAAAACAATAATTCATTAATTTGGATTATTTTTTTTTGTGAAGAAAAACAACAATATAGATTCTAAAGTAACAACTTAATAAATACTAGTCTTTGAGCACGCACTGACTTCTATTTTTTTGGGTAAAAATCAATAATTTGCATAAATTATAATTTGAGATTAATATATTTTTCAATCACCAAAAAAAAACCTAGGGGTGTGATGAAAAATTTATTTCACCACAAATACTTAACACTCATCACACCCCTAGGTTTTTTTTTTTTTTTTTTTGGAAAATATATTAATCTAAAATTATAATTTATGCAAATTATTGACTTTTACCCAAAAAATAGAAAAGCCTCTGAGCACGCACGTGAGCAGGTGCTCAGAGGCTAGTTTTATTCCTAAAAGTTTACCTATTATTTAGAAGCAATTTTCTCCATGATTTTATAATATAATTTTATCTTTAAAGAAAAGAGGGGAAAAAAACCCCACATTTAATGTGTTTAAACCCAAGTATTTTTATTCCTAAAAGTTTGCTTATTATTTAGAAGCAATTTTTTCCATGATTTTATAATTTTTTCTTTAAAGAAGAGAGAGAGAGAGAGAGAGAGAGACCAAAAAAAAAACCCCCATGTTTTAGGTTTTTCCACGATTTTTGAAACTTATCTTTAAAGATAACTTCCCCAGAATCATTTTTATTTTTTAAGATTTGCGTATATAGGTTTCTCAAAAAAAAAGAAAAAAAGAAAACAAAAGATTTACATATATAGTAATTGCTTACAGAATCATCAAATGTGCAATGAAAGGCACAACAAATGATAATATTAAATTTCAAATGGCAAGATATTTACAAAAAATGGTCTTTAACAACTACTTGATAGATTGACTACCACTTCGTTCACCCGAATTCATCCAATATGACTGCTATACAATCTAACAAAATTGTTGATATGTCACCCTAAAAAAAATACTAAGTATTAGAGAGTAAGTCTTAAATGTAAGAAAAACAATAGACAAAAATAATAGGAGGAAGAAAGAGCACCACTTAGAACTCTCACACTAAAATAATTAGTCAAACCCGATAACCACAAAAAAAAAAAAAAAAAAAAAAAAAAAAAAAAGAGACAAAAGACAAAAATATATATCATTGCCACTCTTTATAAAAGAGTCATCAAATTGACCAAATAATAGAAAAGATTAAAAAAGAAAATTGTGGTCTTATTTTGTAGGCAGTATTTTACGTGGGAGTTAATTTTTTTTTTTTTCTTTTCTTTCTTTTAGACTCTAAATCAAGATAAAAGAATAAAGTTTTTTTTTCCTAAACTCTAAGTCAGCGTGCAACTATTTTTTTTTTTTTTTAAATATCAATTTGAGTTTAAAAAAATTAATTTAAGTTCAAATAGGAATCATATTTCTTTTCAAAAAAAAAAAAAAAAAAAAATAGGAATCATATTTGAAAACGTGAATATAAGTGAATATAACAAAACCATCTGGCACCTCAAACATGGAGGAATGGACGTTAGTTAGTAGTAAAACATCTTGTACTTGATGATAACTATCCTTCTTCTTATTTATGTACCCATTTTCAAAGGCAAATACCTCAATCAAAATATAACCATTACGTTGATATCCTTTTTGGCTAGATCTCACTCGACAAATTAAATTTGACTGCTTTTACCATCATCTCCAAGAGAAGCTAAACAACAATTGATCTTGCTTTCATGATGATCATACTTGAACAAAACAATAGGAGTATAAGAAAACGTGATAGTGTAATGGTTTTTTTTTTTTTTTTTTTTTTTTTTTTTTTTTTTTTTAAGATAAGATAATGATATGAAAATGATAATGATAACAAAGTAAAGAAACCAAATATAAATCAAATACAGGAAAGCAAATATTGAATGACAACTCATAAAAGCAAACGTAACACAGAGAACCCAATACACATTAGGCATCTAAATAGAGGTGATCAAAAATACTTACATTTTTGCCGTTGACTACACTTCAAGTCCAAAATCCAAACAGTCCTTTGGAGTTAGAGAACAGAGAACACGAAAATCTTGAAGATCAACACCTCAGTGCACCTTGAAGATAGACACCCCAATATACATTCCTTGAATTAGAAAACCAAAATAGAAAAGACCAATGTACCTTGACATACACATACCGTTGAGTAGGAGAAAATTTGAGCAAAGCAAATAGAAAAAATGATGATAACGGTGAAAAGAAGATTAACACAGAATCCAGAGAATTAGAGAACTAAAGAAGAAGTAATTTGAGTTTGAAAACCAACATGAGTGTACTGGGAGTGTGGTCCTATTTTGTACATAGTGTTTTATGTGAGAGTTAAAGAAGCATTTTACCAAGTCTTGCCCCTACTTAAATGTAGGCTGTAGGGGTATTTTGAATGGGGGGGGGAAAAAAATCCAGCCCAAACAGGGAAGCCCCTTAAATAGTAGTACTAGCCTTTGAGCACGCGCTCTTCTATTTTTTGGGTAAATGTTAATTTAGAGCATTTATTATAGTTTGGGATTACTACATTTTCCAATTAATCACAAAAAAAAAAAACCTAGGGGGTGTGATGAGTATCATGCATTAGCAGGTGAAATAATTTTTCATCACACCCCCTAGGTTTTTTTGTGATTGGAAAATGTAGTAATCTCAAATTATAATAAATGCTCTAAATTAACCCTTACCCAAAAAATAAAAGAGCCTCTGAGCACGCACGATACTAGTTTATAAAAATAAATATCATTTGAGGAGTCCACCTATCCTCTAAGTTTAATATCAAGCGATGTAATTTTTTTTTTTTTTTTTTTTTTGGGTGCATGTATTATTTTTTTGAACCCAAGCCCAAAAGTTTAATAAATAAAAAATACCTGGGTAACAATCTATAAAACGTGAGTTTTTTTTTTTTTTTCCTCTTTTCTTTAAATATAAAAGTATAAAATCATTGAAAAAATTACTTCTAAATAATAACTAAATAATAGGCAAAATTTTAGGAATAAAAATACTTAAAACATGTTAAAAAAAAAAAAAACTTAAATGTAAAACAGTGCTGGCATATTATTAGAATACCCAAAACATCAGGATTTAAAAAAAAAAAAAAAAAAAATTATTGAAGTTGTAAAAAAATATGAAACCAACCTTGAAGGACTCACCACCAAAAAAAAAAAAAAAAAAAAAACGTTGAAGGACTCACCACCAAAAAAAAAAAAAAAAAAAAAACGTTGAAGGACTCACTATTTATTCACTGAGGACATGTAACACTTAGTGCAAATTCAAAAGGCATGGTTTGTTTGGAGTCTTTTTGTCTTTTGGTAAGTTATTTTGGATCAAATTAAATTTTACCAATTTTTAAAATTTTGAAATTTAAAATGAACATTTTAAACTATCAAATATAAGATATATTTAAGGGTGTAGGTTTTTACCCCTAAAATTTAGTCTATTATTTAGAAGCAATTTTCACCACAATTTTAAAATTTTATATTTAAAGATAATCTATTATTTAGAAGCAATTTTCACCACAATTTTAAAATTTTATATTTAAAGATAAGTTCTCGAGTATCATTCTTGATTTAGCAAGTTTGCGTATATGACAATTGCTTACAAAATCATCAAATGTGCAATAAAAGGCACAAAAAAGGACAATATTAAATTTCATAAGGTAGGATATTTACAAAAAAATGTTTTTTAACAACTACTTGATAGATTGACTACCACTTCGCTCACTCAAATTCATCCAATGTGTCTGCTATGCAATCTAACCAAATTGTTGATATGTCACCCTAAAAAAAAAAAAAAAAATAGAGAGTAAGGCTTAAATGTAAGAAAAAAAAAACAAACAAACAAAAATAATAAGAGGAAGAGAGGGCACCACTTAGAACACATATACTAAAATAATGAGTCAAACCCGATAACCAAAAAAAAAAACAAATCAATATATATCATTCCTATTCTTTAAAAAATACTTTAACACCCATCAAACTGACCAAATAAAAGAAAAGAAAAGATTAAAAAAAAAGATAAGATAATGATATGGAAAGGATAACAACCACATATTTAAGAGATCTATGCAGCATCAATCTCATATATGAAATTCAAATTCACAACATCTACACCAAAAGAAAAAAAAAAAAAAAAAAAAAAAAAAAAAAAAAAAAAAAAAAAAACACACACAGACTCAATTGATGCTAATTCTTTTTTTTTTTTTTTTTTTTGGTCACCTAGATATAATAGAAAAGAAAACCTAAGGAATTACAAAATTTCCAGGACACTGCCTGGCAATACTCGCCCCATTAAGATCAGCCTCCACAATCTCACCTAGATCCCCATGCAGATCTTCATAAAAAATAAGATTTAAATTCTGGTTGGCACCCATTCTAGCAAGTTTGTCCGCACACCTATTGGCCTCGCAATAACAGTGTTTGATTCTAACATGAGGAATTTGGGAAACTAGGTACCTGCAGTCCTCTATCAGAGGGGAAATAGCATTGTTTGAGTACAGGGGGCTAGCTAACATGTCCACTATTGCCTTAGCATCCTACTCCACTTCAACCATAGCCAAATTACGATCAATACATAGCATCAATCCATCACAAATGGCCTAAAGTTTAGCCAATAAGCTCATCACTATGCCAATCTTCCTAGAAAATCCAACCGCCCATCTCCCAGACCAGTCACGAATAAGACCACCTCCACCCGCACTTCTTGGATTCCCCAATGACGACCCATCAGTATTCAATTTCATCCACCCAATCTTAGGTCTATCCCATTTTACCAAATTTAACACTTGAGTCCGAACAGCATTGGATGAGCCAGCACAAAAGAAAAATTCCAAAGTATGATTGGTGATGAATTTTGCTAACCTGGGATTCAGAGACCGCCCTTTAAAAACAACATGATTCCGATTCTTCCAAATATTCCACATGACAAAAGAAAAAATGATTTTCCACGGAGGAGAATTTTGATTTTTTGCTGTGTCCAATTTCCCATTTATCACCATCCAATCTTCAACATTTGAGGAAAAGAAGTCTCTGTCAAAACCCACTACATCAAGCTCATTCCATATAGCCCTGATCTTCTCGCAATTCTGGAGGGCATGGATGATAGATTCAGGTTCTTTATGACAGAGAGGACACAGCGGATCAGTATTCACTCCCTTGGCAGCAAGACATCATTGACTCCAATGCTATTGTGTGTGCATTTCCACAAGAAAAACTGAATCTTTAGGAGAACATGAAGCTTCCAAATCCAACCTCCATTAAAGTTTGGTAGCCGATCCACCCCAGCTACCATATTATAGGCACTTCTCATGGTAAAATCACTCCTCAGTGAGTCCCTCCACATTAATCTATACTTGCTACTAGCAACGAACGCATAAGGAATGGCTTGAAACTCCATTTTTATGTCATGGGGTATGTCAAATGGGACAATATCCCAATTCCATCCTCCAATGGATGCTAAGTCCTTAACTTTCCATTCGGCCACCCCCAAAGGCAAAGGGCCTTGGATCAAATGCCTTAGCAGCCCCTTCTAAGACCAATTATCATACCATAAACTCAAGTTGCTTTCTCTTCCAATCACCCACCTAGATCCTCGTCGGAATAAATCTGTGCCTTTTTTAATACCTTTCCAGGTTTGAGAACAAGGGAGGCTGCTCAGATTCCTAGAATTAATTCTTCAAGTGGAGCAGTATTTAGCTTTAATCACACGAGCTCAGAGGCTCTCATTTTCAGTGTGAAGTCTCCAGTTCAGTTTAGTTAACAATGCAATGTTTCTACCTTTTGCACTTTGTAATCCAAGGCCACCTACTTTCTTCAATTTTGTCACCTTATTCCATCCCACCTAATGGATTTTCCTAGCTGTTTTAGACAACCCCAAAGAAAATTCCGATTAACCCGATCAATGCCCTCTAGAATTTTGTTAGGGAGAAGAGCAAACTGCATGACAAAAGCAGGGATTGTTGAAGATGAGGCTTGGATGAGAACAGTACGGCCAGTCAGAGATAATAGGTTGGCTTTCCAACGGGCCAACTTCTTCTTAACCCTATCCAAAATGAAGTTAACATCCATCAGAGAACCTGGATGCTTAATGGGAATCCCAAGATATTTGCCTAAATTTGGTGTTGAGGCAAAGCCCAGCACGCCACAAAGCGCCTCCCTGCTATCTCTATCCACATTTGGAGAAAAGATGACCTGAGACTTCGCTTCACTAATTGTTTGGCCAGTTCTACTACAAAATGTGTCAAGAGCATCCCTTATGGCCACACAATTTCCATGATCAGCCTTGGCAAATAACACCACATCATCTACAAATATAAGGTGGGAGAAAAACAATCCTCCTTGCGAAGATTTCATTAGGTTCCAAAGCTTCTGGCTGCACTTCTCCTCTATAAGCTGACCAAGATACTCCATGCATAAAATGAAAAGATATAGAGACAAGGGGTCCCCCTGTCTAATTCCTCTTGACGGGAAGAAAGGGTCGAGACTTCCACCATTAAAAAGAACAGAGGATGAAACCGAGCGCACACAACTCATAATGAGCTCAATTAACTCTTGGGCTAGATTGATCTCCATAAGTCTCTCTCGGATAAAACTCCATTCTAGCTTATCATAGGCTTTTTCAAGATCTATTTTAATTGCCATGTACTCTACGACACCCTTTTTCCTGCTGATCGAGTGAATTAATTCTTGGACAATGATAGCATTATCTATCCCTTTCCTACTAGGGACAAACGCCGATTGGAGAGGGGAGACAAGGTCTTAGGCAGCCTACAATAATCTTCATAACAATTTTATAAATTGTGTTACAGAGACTAATAGGTCTGTAATTCCCAAGAGTTTCAGGCCCTTGAATTTTTGGAATAAGCACAATATGGGTCTGATTCAAATACTCCAACATTTCCCTTGAGGCGAAGATCTGCTTAACTTCCCGAATCACCGATTCACCCACTGTTAGCCAAAACAATTGATAAAACCCCACATGAAGTCTATCCGGGCCAGGGGCTTTATTCGCTTTCATCGACCATAACCTCGCTTTAATCTCTTCATCTGTCACCGTGGACCATAAACTATCTCTTTCCTCATCATTCAAACAAGCTTGCCCTGTTTGGACTGGATTTGCCGAGCACTTAGAAGAAATGTGGGACGAAGAATAAATATCATAAAACCCCCTACGAATAAAATCCATCACCTCCGCCTAATTAATTATCCATTCCCCCACACTATTTTTTATAGCAGTAATCCAGTTCCTATTTCTCCTCACTAATGTAGATACATGGTAGAAAGCCGTGTTATAATCCCCTTGCACCATCCAATTCAGCTAAGATTTAAGAGCCCACAAATCGTATTCTTGATTAAGAATCGCATCCAACTCTTGATTCAGATTTCTTTCAAGCTCTAACAGATAGCTCGAAGGCCTGATAGCAATAATCCTTTGGAGCCCATTTAAACGAGCTCTAACTCGATTATTCTTAGAGAAAATGTTGCCAAATTGATTCCTGTTCCAAACAGTAGCATCAGTAGCAAATTTTTGAATGGCTTTGTGAAGTTGAGTAGGCTGTCTCCAAGCCTAAGACACAACCTTTGGAAAAGATAAATCTGAAAGCCAATATCTTTAAAATTTGAAAGGGCAGTCAAGATGTACCCTACTTTGAGGCATTTTTTCCAGGAGCACTAGGCAATGATCGGAGTGACATCTGGTGAGGTGCGTTACTCTAGCTTCCGAGTAGATAAGATACCAGTCTGGATTAACAAAAAATTTGTCAATCCTTTCCTGAATAAGATCCTAAATTTCCTGGCCATTAGTCCATGTAAATCTCGGACCAGAGAATCCTAAATCCACCATGTTGCATTTATCCAAACAATCCTTGAATGCCAGGGCTCGATTGACGCTAACCACTCTACCACCAAACTTATCCGCACCAGTAAAAGGCTCGTTAAAATCCCCCGCAATGACCCAAGGCATTTTATGAAGATCAGCTACATTAGAAAGATTATTCCACAATATACGTCTTTCAGCACTTTTAGGACTAGCATACACAGCAGAGAACATCCAACTAAAGTTAGAGGAATGTACCTTAACTGTGGAATGAATTTCTTGCTCCGAGCTAGCCAGAAATGACACTTCAACTCTGTTAGAATTCCACAATAACCACAATCCCCCCGCTTGACCAATAGTCTTGGTGTGGATAGCACCATCAAATGGTAATCTGTCTGTGATATCCCAGGCTCTAGCACCTCCAATGTGGGTTTCCATAACCACAAAAATAGTTGGATCATGTTGACGAACAAGATCATGAACATAGTCTTGAAAATTGGGCTTCAAGGTGCCCCTACAATTCCATACAATTAAATTCATGGCTACCATAGGGATGAAAGACAACAGAAACTCCTTAAGAAGGGAGCGGAACCACTCCTTCCTCTTCTTCAAACTCCATCTGCTCTGCCCCACCATGGCCTATACCCGGCTTCTCCTTAGCCACCATATCACTCCTTTTCGAGAATTGGTCCCTTGCAATTTGCTTTACCCCATCTGAGTAAACTTTGGACTGAGAAGACTCACCTTCCCCTCCCTCCACCATATCAAAAAAATTTTGAGCCGCCATGGTCGCTTGAGCTGATGGCTGCATCTCCACATGATCGATTCGGCTTTGTTGGTCGTTGTTGCTAACGCTCAGCAAATGCCTAAAAGACTTAGCTTTGAAATTAAAAGTTGTGTTCCCATTGACACTCAAATTATCTAGAAAATAAGACTTCGCAGAGGTAGTCTCTCCTTTGGCTGCACAGTTGACTACCTCTTTACTAGTAAGTAGTAACCTATAAAGAAGCCCTATTTCTTGAAATTCCTTTCTTGCCCCTAACAGAGAGACTTGACTCAGCTTTCGGACCATTCTTTTCCACGTGATGTTGTCCTGGGCTTTTTTTTGTGTGATTCGGCCCATTAGCAATTAACTAAACCACATTGGTCATTTGGGCCTCAAATGTGCTGAGCTCCAATGCCACTTTCCTCTTGCCTTCCCTTTGAACAACTTTATTAAGCCCAAGCTTACCTTCCCCTTTCGTCCTGGGTGTGCTTGGATTAATGGGGTCCATTTTCTTTATCGCCTTGCTCCCACTCCTTCTACGTGATACCATTATCCATGGACCGTACATGTCCTTTTATTGTCCACCAACATGTCCTCTCCGACCGTGTCCTTGTACAATCCTTTGTCCTTGGACGTACCCGAAATGGTGCCTGATTTGTCAGAATCACGCCCAACGTCTCCATGGCTCACCCACGCGTCCTCTTTTCCCTTGGCCTCCCTCGCCTGAGGAATATCTTTCCGGACGACATAGGGGCAATTTTCATGCTAATGATCGATCCTACCGCAAGAGAAACATAATCTTTGAATTCCTTCATAGCACACAGCTTGCTCCTTCCCACCAATGAGAAGAGTTGTGGTGAGAGGCTTTCCAACGTCCACTTGAATACATAAGTGCGCAAATCGTCCCTTGGACTCCTTAGCTGTGTGTGTATCAATTCATAACACCTTGCCGATCACGTTCCCAATGATTTGAAGGGCTTCTACATGATAGTACTCTATGGGGAGCTCATTCAGTCTCACCCAAATTGCCACCGATGAAATATTTGCCTCGGCTGGTTTAAAATTTGTTTCCCATGGCCTAATGGATAAAAAATTCTCTCCTATAAACCATGGACCATTCCTAAGCACCGCCTCACAATCCTCTTTGACAGAAAAATGGATTAGAAAAAACTCCTTACCAAGTTCTACGCAATCAAGCCTTCCCACTAGCTTACACAGAGGCAGCAATCGGCCATGGAGGAACAAAAACCCGACTGATCTTCCATAGACTTTAACAATAAGGCTCTTACTCTAGGGAGAACGAATACGAGCCTTAAGCTCTTTTGAGAAAGGAACTGCGACAAGCCCTTCTCTCAGGCTGGCGCTCTCCGAATCCGATTCCTCATCTGCCTCCATTAGCTCAGAAAAGTTGAAGGCTTGAACATAAGCACCGGGTATCTCTCCCACGAGCTTATCCTTGAATGACAGAGGGTGTCGAGCATTCTCCAGACTCGAGGGAAAAGAAGTCTGGCCGTCCCTCATGTGGCCCTCGAAATCGGCGTGGCTTACATCTTTCACTTTTTTGTTACTGCGGGCTAACTCGTTTTCTTCCTCTCTAGTGAGAATAGAAGCACTCATATTTTTCAGTGTAAGTTTGGAAAATTGTGGTATTGTAAACCACGTGAACTTGAGAAAGACTCCTAAATCAATATGTCATTGATCAAAAAAGCTGTCCTAGTTCATTAGGAATGGCGTGGACGTTGGGTTTATTAGATGGATATTCACGGTCTACATTTGCCTAACATTAGATCCGTGTCTTTTGCATTGACTAAAAAAAAATGGAGTCACACAATACTACCTGGAGTCGCATAATACCATGTAGAGTCACACTAAATGACAAAATATAATAACAAAGGAGTCTCACACAATACCATGTAGGAACCCAATGGCCAAGTGAAACTGAGTTCCCAATGCCTTTCTTATACAAACAACAAAGTACAACTTGGAAAACCAACATAAAAATTTACAAAGGCCCATCAGCATTTTAGTATTTTTCATTATACAAACAACAAAGTACAATCTGGAAAACCAACATAAAAAATTACAAAGGCCCATCAGTATTTTAATATTTTTCATCACCATTATAAAAAATGGATTTCAAGTAATATTTTTCATCACCATTACAATGTTCACGTTAATGTCAGTATGATGATAATTCTTCTTTAGCAAAACCAACACAAAAAAATTACAAATACCCATCAGTATTTTAATATTTTTTATCACCATTATAAAAAATGGATTCAAGTAATATTTTTCATCACTATTACAATGATGACGTTAATGTCAGTATGATAATTCTTCTTTAGCAAAACCAACATAAAAAAATTACAAATACCCCTCAGTATTTGATTCAAGTAACATTGTTCATCACCATTACAATGACGACGTTAATGTCAGTAGATAATGTAAAACAATAGACCAGAAAATAATGTAGAGAAGAATGAAGCCGAATGGTACTGACCTCAAAGCCTACACATCAGTGAAGAGTCATTAAAAATGAAACATCTTTTAATAGCGTCTTGTGAAGGCCTGTAAAACAATAGACCAAAAAATATCCAATAAGTCTTGAAATAACAATAAGCAAAACATGGCCAAATAGAGAGAGAAATTGAAGTGAGAAATGTAGAAATAAAAAAGTGAGAGAGAGAGGGCTGAGATTTGATTTGAGAAAGAGCTTACCTCAAATCTATCTGTTGTTGTTGTTGTTGTTTGTAGTGAGGTGAGAGGAGTTTCTTAACAATGATGATAATGGTGAAAAGAAGATTAACACAGAATTGAGAGAATTGGAGAACTGAAGAAGAAGTAATTTGAGTTTGAAAATCAACGTGAGTGTACTAGGAGTGTGGTTCTATTTTGTAGATAGTGTTTTAACTAGAAGTTAAATAAGAATTTTTACCAAATTTTGCCCCTACTTAAACATAGGTTGTAAGGGTATTTTAGAACCAAAAAAAAAAAAAAAAAAAGGTCCATACAGGGAAACCCCTTAAATAGTAGTGTGTGTGTGTGTGTATATATATATATACTAACCCTTTTATAATTTGCATTTATTATAATTTGAGATTTCTACTTTTTCCAATTAAAAAAAAAAAAAAGAATATGTGGGGTGAGTTTTGTATATTGGAGGAGTTTTAAAACTAACAAAAGAGTGATCCTATTTTGTAGGGACTTAATGAGCAGAAGTAGGAATTTAAATCAACGTAAAAGTAGAAGTTTATTAGAAGCATCAAGGCATTTCAACGTAGAAGTAAGAATTTATTATTTTTATCAATTTACTATTTTAACCCCATTTTTAAGTTGTTGGTTAATTAATTTAAGGGTATTTTTGACAGGAAAAAAACTAATAACTAACTTTCTGAATCCTCTTAATATATACATACATACATATATATATATATATATATATATATTTTTTTTTCCCTTTTCCGAGAAGAACAAAATCTACATTTGGATTGAGGGAACTTCGACTCAGTTTTTTTAAAAGTGATTCGGTCCATGACTGATTATAAAAAAGAAGCCCATCCTGTCTTATATCTCATGCGATAAAGGCCATCTCTTTCAGATAACATAAAGTCCAGCCCAATCTAATTTTCCAATATAGCCCACTTCCTCATCCTATTAAATTCGAGCCCAAAGTAACCATGAATTCAACTATAGGTCAAGTGTTCATGCTTTCCTCTAAAAAATAAAAAAAATAAAAAAAGAAGAAGAAGAAGAAAAAAAGCTCAAGTGTTCATGCAAAATATAATTTTAAGATACAAGATGGGAAAAATAATTTGTGGACAGTGGCGGACACTTTTTGCACTTCCCCCTCATAATATTCTTTGATTAGCAAAAAATTAAAAGGTTTTTGGCCTCTCTTGTATATTTACGAATATCCTATTTTTTGTTTGTTTTAATACTTTTATCAATTTTTGAATTCGTATTTTTATATATTTTTTAAAAATTACTAATTCTTTTTGAATAAAAATTATTAATTAGTAATACGTTATTTGGGCTTTTTTATTTATTCATAACATCATGTTATCATATATATATATATATATATATATATGTGTATGTGTGTGTGTGTGTGTGTGTGTGTGTCATATCACTTATCAATTTGTAGATATAAAACTACTTAATTGTAATGCTATAATTACAAACATTGTGTTCACAATCACATATATTTCATAACATCGTGAGATTAGAGTTAAAAATAAAAAAATAAAAAAAAATAAAAAAAAAAGAAGAGAGAGAGAGAGAGAGAGAGAAATATGATGATAATGATATTTATATTTATGTAATATGATGTTGGATCATTATTTAGTGAGCAAGATATGTAATGTAGTGTTTGTTAATTTCACATTTCTCTAAAGTTAATCAACTTGTGAATTTTATACAGCACAAATTCTTAAGATGGGATTGTTATTTTGGCAAGTAGTGATCTATACGACTTTTCATATCATAATATAACCGTTAGGCCCCGTAATTTATTTATATATATATATATATATATATATATATTACTTTGTCATTGCTTATATAGTTTAATAACAAGGGTTTTTATTTCTCCGATTATTTTCTCACAAAAATAAAATAAAATAAATGATAGTTTTTAATTCCCAAAATCTAAAATAAAACTAAATATTTTAACAAGATCAAAGTTTTTATACAATTTAGGTTACATAAATTTTTATTCTACCCACTTCGTATGTGCTTGTCAAAAAAAAAATATCCACGTGTATTTATAATCACATGACATTTTTAATGAGTCATGTGAGTTGAGCTAAATGGGATATGATGTCCACAATAATGACATCTGTAGGGGCTCGTTTTGTCGTAGATCCCCCAACAATACATTTGTTTAGAGAGTGGGACGTAGGGTTTGGCGCCAACCGGCTTGCCACCGGCTCGCCGGAGACTTTCTTCTTTGAGGGGGTCTGGCCTCGTTCTTTTTGGCTTGGGGGTTGCTCCTCGGATGGCCGAGGAGCCCCGCACTCTGAAGGGCTCCTTGCATTTATATACCCTCCTTGGCCAATCCTAGTCTTCCAACTGTCAATCATCTAGACCACCGCTTAAGGACCTGTCCCATCAGCTACGTTCCCCACCTTTCTGTGGGTCGCAACACCCAAGGTTCCGCCGTCCAGGAGTCCTTTCAGCATTAAGATTGCCAGGGGAGTTAGGTAGATGCATTAAGTGTGGATGTGACCGCCTACACTGGGCTTGTCCCCCCGCCTGGGAATAGGATAGGTATGCCGAGGATAGGATCGTCCTCGGTGTGGCCCATAGGGCTAAAAAGCTCCTAGACAAATGTCTGGGACAGCTGTCGATCCTCAGCATGGGCCTTGGTCCAGCCTAGAGATGGGCCGAGACGTCCAGGCCCACGGGCCCCACAATATCTATCTATACTACTATTTAAGGGACTTTCCCTATTTGGCCTGGATTTTTTTATTTTATTTTTATTTTTTGGTTCTAAAATACCTTTACAGTCTATGTTTGAGTAGGGGCAAAACTTAATAAAAATGCTTCTTTAACTTCCACGTAAAACACTATTTACAAAATAGGACCACACTCCCAGTACATTCGCGTTAGTTTTCAAACTCAAATTGCTTCTTCTTTAGTTCTCCAATTCTCTCATTTTGTGTTAATCTTCTTTTCACCATTATCATCATTGTTAAGAAACTCCTCTCACCCACATCTTTGCTTCAAATTTCACTACAAACAACAACAGCATATAGATTTGAGGTAAGCTCTTTTTCTGATCAAATCTCTACCCTCTCTCTCTCTCTCTCTTTTTGATCTCACATTTTTATTTCTACATTTCTCACTTCAATTTCTCTCTCTATTTGACCATGTTTCGCTTATTGTTATTTCGAGACTTATTGAATATTTTCTGGTCTATTGTTTTATAGGCCTTCACAAGATGCTATTAAAAGATGTAACACCCCAAACCCATACCAAGGATTTAGATACATAATCTGTCTTATAAATAATCAACAATAATATAATGGAATAGAGCGTAATTATATATCCACAAATAAACTTCAACCCATCAAAATCTTTCCAATGAAATCCATTAAAAAAAAAAAAAAAAACAATAAAGTCTCCAAATACAATCTCAAATAGTTTCAAGAATACTAAACTCACTATCCTAAGAAAATATACTAAAACAGTCCATCATAACTCTAAAAGAAGTCTTCAATCTATGTCTCTAATGACCTACCACCAAAAGATATTCCATTGCTCTAATCTGAAAGGTTGAAAAAAAGGGAGGGGTGAGCTAGAAGCTCAATAAGAGACTACATAACATGAGGATGTCTTTCAAAACAATATAATAGTATCATTGACAAAATATAATCTTCACAAAGCATTTACAAATAGTTTTAACAGTAATATAATATATATATTCTATAAAACTATTAGAAAGAAAACATTTACTATAACATTGTAATCAGTAAATAAAATAGTAACCACTTTAATTGGCCAAAATACACTAAATAGGTAGAAACAATATGTGAGAAGCAAAATTCACAAGACCAAAAAGAAGGCGCACGTGGTCAACCACATCGGTCCAGCTAAACTCAAAATAGACCATCGTATTTAATTATTAAGTAATGTTTCATTTGCCTGCAAATTGGGAGTTGCTATCCTAATACATGTCCTCACTTGAATTGAGGGGACAACCAATTGACAGGCCTTGGGGGAAAGGGTACGGGGTAGCCCTCCATAATGCAAAGTAATGTACGAAATCCTAAGCACAATTAATCTACTATGTTCATCTCTATATTATCTTATCTCTATGGTTTACTGACTTAACCATCGGAATCTCGTTTGCAAATTCTTAGGTTGATCAGGGCCGGCCAAGTTGTGGTCTCTCTTATTTAACAACTAGCCAATAACAAATAACCTTTGTGTGGTTTATTGTAAAAAAAAAATATATATATATATATATATTTATTTATTTTATTGTTTTAATATTGTTGTAAACAAGATATTATTGTTAACAAAATATATATTTTAAATTTTTTTAGAGAGAATTGCTTAATTTTTTAAATATTGTAGAAACCTTTTATATATCTGTTATTCATTACAACTAAAAACAGAACAAGTATAAACATTAAAAAAATTTAATTAAAACAATAAGAACATGTAAAATTGTAAGAAACACCATCCATAAAAAGACATGATTTTTTTTTAATAAGCCATGGAGTGACATCAATGTAATTAAAAATATTTAAGAGCGTATATTTTATAATTACATAGCCTCCGATCTTTTAAAGTCAAATTATCAAAATGTATATTTTCGAATAACCATTTCATCATTTCCTTATCTAATCCAACAATATTGGTAAAAGGGAAAAATTATACAATAACAATAACAATAACATTGAAGTTTGAACAATCACCCAAAACTAACAAACAAAAAAGCCCAAACACAAAAAAACCCGACACAAAATTTATTTTCTAACAAAAATTAACCCTAAAGTTTTTTTTTTTTTTTTTTTTTTTTTAACACACGAGCATGTGTCTTCACTGCAAATTCAACTCTTGTATCCTTTATTCTTAGTCTAATATTGCAAAGTCCAACAAATTAGATCTTCGCAATACTTGTATTCTAAACTATATTGTTCCTCAATTTAATTTCAATCTGATTTACTCCTTCCATCACAAATTGTTTAGCCTAATTAGAAAAACCTAATTGTTTAGGGAAACACCATTAACTGCCTTATCTCTTTAGAAAAAAGTTAAAAAATTTCTGAAATTACCCTCAAACAAATTTATAAAAAAAAATTACTTAAAAAAAAATATTTCTAGGCGCCAATTGCCAGGCAATTTTCAAAGTTATTGTAGATTTCAAATTCTATTAGTGTACTACTACAATTTGCAAACCTATATTCAAATCAAAATTCTATAGCCACCAAGCCTAATCCAAATTCATTCTTTATCTTTAAATCAATTTTTAATACGTAGATTAGAATTCTATCTTGCTACTATCTACTACTCCATATCTTTAAAAGCAAATCAATTTTACTCATATTAATTAAGTAAATCAAGCTTAGATTAAATTATGTCAAGAGGATAAGTGGATAACAAAGTTTTCAAAGAAATTAAACCCCAGAAGTATTAAATCAACTTTACGAGTACTTAGTAAACTTTGAAACTATACGGTAGATTAGAATCTTATCAAGTTTTAGTACTTCTACTATCTTGCTACTTCTGGGTTTCTATGCCAACATAAAATTCTATCCCTACCTTGCCTCATCTACTTAGTTGTTATCCACTTATCCTTTCTTCAATTCTTATCTTTCCAATAAAAAATGAATGACCTATTAGAAACAAATTTTTCACAGCCCAAATCATAAATAAAAAAAATAATAATAAAAAAAAAAAAATAGCAATGTAGAACGTCAAGCAATCTTTGAAGAACTGCTCAAGCAAAGTGAGAATGGAAAGTTGAGAAGAGGCTGCATAAGTCAGATCGCCACTAGAGTGTCTACCAGCCCCAAAACTATTCGAAGAATTTGGCAACAAGGTAAAGCTTCTCAACTTGAGAAGTTTGTTGCTGATGTGAATGGTAAATTTTCAAAACGTGTTGGATGGAAACGAATACATATAGATTTCAACGAGGTTTCAAAAATTCCTTTTC
This sequence comes from Quercus aquifolioides, assembly GCA_019022515.1. Lineage (NCBI taxonomy): Eukaryota > Viridiplantae > Streptophyta > Magnoliopsida > Fagales > Fagaceae > Quercus > Quercus aquifolioides. The sequence goes on from JAFHAW010000029.1 coordinate 207,386, forward strand.
GTCGACGTATCAATATTCGATCAATGGCTGTTGTTATGAATGTGGCTAAATCAACACTCCATAGATGTATTAAAGAATGGGCTATTAGGCCACACCCAAATGCTTTGAAGCCATATCTTTCTATGGAGAACAAGAAAGCGAGACTTCAATTTTGCTTATCCATGCACCATGCTTGAGCCCAATAGTCTCAACAACAATCCAATTTTTAAAGTATGTTCAATTATGTCCACGTCGATGAAAAGTGGTTTTACATGTCCAAGGAATCAAAAAAGTATTATCTTCTCCCTCGAGAACAAAAGCCTTTACATGCTCGTAAAAGCAAACGGTTTATTACCAACGTAGTAGTTCTTGATGCAGTAGCTAAACCAAGATTTGATTCATCTGGAAATCAAGAATTTAATGGAAAAATTGGAATTTTTCCATTCACATACAAGGAGCCTGCCAAACACACCAGTAAGAATCGTGTAGCTGGCACAGTAGAGACAAAGCTGGTATCATCAGTGACCAAAGATATGATAAGATCATGCTTAACTGAGGAAGTTCTTGAAGTTTTTCTAGCAATTCGAGCTAAATGTCCACATGATATGAAGGATGTCATATTCATTCAACAAGACAGTGCTAAGCCTCACATTGACCCGAATGACCCTGAATTTCTTGAAGTTGCATCAAGTGATGGATTTAATATAAATTTATCCTGTCAACTGCCTAATAGTCCAGACATGAATGTTTTGGATCTTGGATTTTTTAGAGCTATTCAATCACTGCAACATTTAGAAGCACCTTCAAAAGTTGATGATTTCGTCAATGCAATAGATAAAGCTTTTCACAATTTGCCATCACAAAGCCTAAATCACGTTTTCTTAACTTTGCAACAATGCATGATTGAGGTGATAAAATATTTTGGGGGAAATGTTGGGTTACACGTGTGAGTGAAGTCCCACATTGAATAAAGATAAGAAGAATGAGTGGTTAATATAATATAATTGAGCACATACCCATTAGGGCTTAGGCCTTTTAGGTTAAAGTGTGTCTCTATATGTTATATTAATTACTCAAGGAAACTCCCTAAGGTGTTTATCTCCCCATTGAGTGGTATCAGAGCCCATGGTGGTGTGCGGCAAAGGTGGTGAGGTGTTCATGGTCCCTACTCAGCGGGGACAGAGAAAGCCTTAATGGGCCACACACAAAAATCCTGGAGAAAAGAAAAGCCCAACAAAGGAATATTGCAAATGGTGCTAAACAATGATGAGGTGCGAGGTTCCCATGGACATGGACGTGCGGAGTTCTCATGGATGTGCGTGCGGGGTTGACACGTGGTTCCCATGGATGGCGTACGAGAGAGACCCATGGATGACGCGCTAATGAAGTGAAAAAGCCCATTAGGCAAGGGGGAGCAAGTAGGACTTATTCATGGCCCACAGAGAAGTCTTGAAGACCATAGAGTGGCAGAGACTCACACGTGAGGGGGAGATTGTTGGGTTACACGTGTGAGTGAAGTCCCACATTGAATAAAGATAAGAAGAATGAGTGGTTAATATAATATAATTGAGCACATACCCATTAGGGCTTAGGCCTTTTGGGTTAAAGTGTGTCTCTATATGTTATATTAATTACTCAAGGAAGCTCCCCAAGGTGTTTATCTCCCTGACAGGAAACAATTATAAGTTGCCACATATGAGAAAAGAAAAATTAGAGAAGTATGGTCCTCTTCCCCTTCAACTTAGATGTGATCGCGATATTGTGGAAAAAGCCATCCTTCACCTCCAGTAGATGGTTTTCATTCATTTTTAGCAACTTCTGATTTACTCTACGTATTTCTTGAATCCTCTGTAGATGGCTCTTTGTTGAATGTTTTCTGTTTTTGAGAAAAAAAAAATCTAAATAAGAATGGTTTGTATATATAGAATAAGACTTTTAGATTTTGTTTTTCTTTGTTGAAGGGTTTTTTGTTTTTTAATTTTTTTTATATAATTTGAATAAAGATGGCGTGTAAAGTGGATTTCAAAATCCTATCTTTTAAATTTTTTTAATTAAAAAAATGCTCCCACAAGTAAATTAAGGGCATAAAGGGAATGTTAATAAATTAATGGTGTTTGACTTTTCAAATAGGACATAATTTTGGAACATCTTAAAATGGAATAAAAGCCAAACAATTTGACACAAAAGGAGTATTAAGTTAGTAAAATATCAAGTTGAAGATAATAATTGTGGAATATAAATATGCATAACACATGCAAAAAATAAGAATAATACTCTACAAGCAAATCATTATAAAAAAAAAAAAAATTAATGACATGAAAAAATTATTATATAACACGAAATTAAAGTATATCTGTTTGAGTGTTTCGGTGTGTCTCATGTGCATAAGAAGTAGAGGTAATTTACACAATTTGTAAGAGCAAAAACCACTGAGAAAATAAGCAACCTGTTTCTATGGTCATTTAGAGTGATAATTTTCTAAACCATGCTTCTCATCCTAATTTTCCCAAGCTTTTATAAATACAGCATCATAGGGCCCTAGGCATACCCCGTAAGAAAAAAATATAACAAAAACCTTATATACTACTACATGCCATACAAATTAAAATATGGAAGATACTCAAAATGGTAGTAAAATAAACTGATTTGTATAAAACTATTTTCTAATCAAAATATACAAATATTGAACTGAACAACCATATCGGACATCATTCACAATCACATTTCAATATAGTTGTTTGGATAAGATCATATTTCGTTATAATTTAAGAATTCATAACACAAACATCAAATCAATTTTTAAGAAAATATAACTTCAGCTTCTTATTATGTAATCTTTGTATTCATTTAGTTGTATTTGTTTTCACTGGTCGTGATTACTTCTAGCAACATTCACTAGGAATTTGTATTTAACTTCAGTATTTTACATCCTTTTGAACCTTGAAGGCCCTGTTAACAAAATCCATCTTAACAACTTCAATCATGGGAGTAAAGCCCTTCTCTCTATAGAACGAAAGCATCTCCTTTATTTCCTTAATATTCCTTGCAAAGCTCCCAATCCCAATGATTGTCTTAGGCTGTGTTTGGTTTGGCTTCAAACCACTTCTGGAAATGGTTTTCCGTAAATATGTGTGTTTGGTAAGCACAGGAAAATAGGGTCAACAGAAATTAATTTCAGCTTTGACCGTAAAATACCCTCTCAAGCCGGAAATCAATTTCAGTTGCTATTTTACCTTCAAATGGATTCCGGAAAACATAGACAAAGAGAGAGAGAGAGAGAGAGAGCACACCCCTCCACCCAACCAAGCTCCGGCCAGCCCAAATCGTGCCGCCCCCACCGCCCATATCACGCGCCGGCCAAGCTATTTTTTTTTTTCTCTCTTCTTCCTCAACGCTTCTTCTCCCGATCTGGGCGATCTAGCCGTCACCGCTCAACATCACCGATCCACCCCTCCCTCATCATCGATCGGGCCTCTCCCTCATCACTGATCCACCCCTCTCTCATCACCGATCACCAGCCATCACCGATCCACCCCTCCCTCATCACCGATCCACAAACACCCAAGACCCACCTCTCCGATCTTGAAGGTGACATTTTGCTTGCTTGGGTTTGTTGCCGTGGGTCATGGCTTTTGCTCGCTGGAGTTCACTTGCCGTGGGTCGTGGATTGGGTATTTGGCTGTGATTTGTTCTGTGAATTGAGATTTGGCTATGATTTTGAAATTTTCTGTAATAAAATTTGAGAAAATAGCTGAGAAAATGTGTAGGAAAATAGCATTTTCATAATAGAACCAAACACATGAAAATATTTTCTAGAACAATTTTCATAATGCAACCAAACACTTGAAAATATTTTCCTTTCCTGAAAATAGCATTTCCGAAAAATAAATATTTTCCGGAAAATATTTTACGGGAACCAAACACAGCCTTAGTCACCAATTGAAGTAAATAAAGCAAATCACTCACAATTAAAAACTATAAAGTGAAATAAAATATTTCATATTTCTAAGAATTATCAAATAATTAAATTCCAAGATAACAAGAACCCACTACCTAAAACATAAATTCTAGGAAAAAGATTGAAGCGATGATAGAAATAAAATAAAATAAAATAAAATAGTTATCCAAAATAACATAATCATAAAAAATTAGAAATCCAGATTAGGAAAAAAATTTCCAATATTTGCATACATTTTTCTACGTTTATAGGATGGCTAAAAAGAGATTGAGAGACAATGTAAATCTGAGACATATAAAGAGTTGAAATCTTTTACGTTTTCATAATGGTCATATCAACGTATGAAAGGTTGGAGAGAAAAAATAATATATTGTTCACTCATATCATATGCTAGTTAAAAAGGAGAGAGAGATGGAAAGGAAAAACTTGTAAATAGTCTTTTTTTTTTTTTTTCTTTTTTTTTTTTAACTTTCCTTAAACCTTTTTGTCTTTATATATCTCTTTCTCTTCTTCTAGATTAGTAGTGTACATCCCCGGCACCATGACCCATAGTGGGCCTTGGGCCCTGGCCTGGGTATATGGCCCATGAGGCCGGTCCCCCTCTACCTAGCGGCCCACCCCGAGCCACGCAGGCTGTAGGCCCAAGTTTTGCCTTTACATCGTTTCTCGGCAAGCCCCTTACCGAGCAGTGATGAACGCACGGCTCGCGGAACACCCCGCCCTGTACCTACCCGGCAGTCCCTCGGAGAGGCACCACTGCCGGGAACTGTCGTGGAAGTGGGAACCAAGTTCCAACGCCACCCTCACCGCTTTCCATGCCCACCTAATCACCCACTTACGATCGATAACACTGGACCGCCGGTTGCACTTACTGGCGAGTAATTATGACCTCTCCACTACTTCGTGAGCTATAAATACAAGAAGTTTTGAGAAGACAAGGGTTGGAGAATTGATGGAAGGAAGAGTGTAAACAGAGAGAAAACAGAGTAAGGAGGTGGTTCAGACCCCCGAGGAGAGGAAAGTGATTCAGTTGAGCCTTAGTGTTTAGAACGACTCAGTGTAGGAAATCCAAACCCACTATACAAGTAAGTTGTGAGCCCAAGTGAGGCCCAGCCCAACGGGTTTTCAGTTTTTGGTGTGCACAATTGGCGCCGTCTGTGGGAAATCCTACTAAGCAGTGGTTCCGCTGAGACTCATATACAGGAAAGATGTCTGGAGGTAACGCCGAGAGTGGCTCGGCAGGGTCTTCCAGGGGCTCCACCTGGCGAGAACAGAGGCAGAAGAGACGCGAGGATCCGTTTTACGAGCAACTGGAAGAGCGGTCCGGCCTTGGAGAAGGGTCGTATCAAACGGGGAGAACGGTATCCCATGCTTCCCGGCATAGGCAGCCCGACGTCAGGGATGAAGAGCTTGAGCGGCTGCGGAGGTTAGTACAAGACCTGGAGTTGGAAGCACGAAACGAGCGCCGCCGAGCCGGTAGAGACGACCGAGAGAGAAGGCCAGACGCCGAGGAAGAAAGACGCGGGATGGAATCGAATCAATCAGGATCCCGCCACCACAGGGAGCGCTCGCACTTGAGGGAGTCCCGTCGCCGCCGAGACCGCTCCCATTCAGCAGAATCGCGCTGGCGGCAAAATCGCTCTCGGTCGAAGGAATACGGGAATCGGGGCTCGGAGTCTCCAGAGGGACGGCCGAGGAATGCGGCCATGGATGCTATGAGCCGTGCATTGCGCAGGGCAGCTCGGTTACCATTCTCAGCAGATATTGAGCGAGCACCGATGCCGGACAGATTTACGCGCCCGCCGTTCAATTCGTATGGTGGGAAAACGGACCCCGTAGAGCACGTCAGCCACTATATCCAGATGATGTCTTTGCATACCCGCAATGACGCTCTGATGTGCAAGGTTTTTCCCTCCAGCCTTGGTCCCACGGCCTTAAGGTGGTTCAACGGGTTGCGCAAGGGCTCCATTCACAGTTTCGCCGAGCTAATACAGGAGTTCGGTTCCCGTTTCGTGACGTGCAGCCGGGAGCAGCAACCGGTGGACGCGCTGCTGTCCATGAAGATGAGGGCAGGGGAAACCCTCCGTGATTACGCTAGCCGATACTGGGAGCTCTACAACGAGATTGACGGAGGGAACCAGAAGATTGCAGCGAGCACTTTCAGAATGGGATTGCCTGACGACTCGGGGTTGAGAGAATCATTAACTAAGAAGCCTCCCGAGGACATGAGGCAGTTGATGAGGCGCATCGAGGAGTACAAGCGGTTGGAAGATGATAGGATACAGAGCAAGGGCAAAGCACAGGTGACAGATTGTCCTTGGCTGAGCGGTTTTCAACAGAGGGCACGGGGAAATTTGAGGATTCAAGAGCCGGTAGCACCAGCAGGGGAGGTGAACGTGACGTTCAAGGAGCCCGTGCATAAAATCGTGGATAAGATCAAGCATGAGCCGTACTTCAGATGGCCGAACCGAATGGCTGGCGATCCCTCTAGGAGGAATCAGAACCTATACTGCACCTACCACAAAGACCGGGGGCATACTACCGAGCAGTGCCGAGTGTTAAGGGACCATCTCGGGCAGTTGGCTAAGGCAGGGCACCTCAAGGATTTTGTGACGGATGGCGGGGATAGAGGAACAGGGCATGGCGCCCCACACAGAGGGAATCCCCTTTCGCCACCTCTTGGGATAATCGATGTTATCCACGTCGCCCCGAGAGGCAGTTCGACGGCAAAAGGGAAGGAGGTGCTGACGATGATATCGGTAGAGGGGAGTACGAGCGTGCCGCCTCCCGCGAAGAAGATCAGACCTACCCGAGAGCCGATCTCTTTCGACGACAGTGATTTAGAAGGAACCATTCAGCCGCACGACGACGCACTGATAGTCACGGCAAGGGTTGGCGGCTTTGTTGTGAAGAGGATAATGATAGACCAGGGGAGCAGAGCGGATGTTATGTACCCGGACCTATTCAGGGGGCTCGGGTTGAGGAATGAGGACCTGTCGAAGTACAACACTCCCTTGGTTGGGTTCGATGGGAAGATGGTGGCGCCCGAGGGGCAAATCTCTCTGCCCGTGAACATGAGGGGCAAGGAGGTGATGGTAAGCTTCTTCGTAGTTACCTCATACTCCCCCTACACCGCGATTCTAGGGAGGCCATGGATACATGCAATGGGGGCTGTCCCGTCCACTCTGCACATGAGGGTCAAGTTTCATACTGAGTATGGTGTCACGGTGATACAAGGGAGTCAGCAGGCGGCCAGGCAATGTTTGATCGCCATGGTCGATTGGAAGAAGGAGCAAACCGACCGGAAGGGTCAGGCCGATCCCAAATGTTCGTCATCGGAGACGCCTTTATAGCAATTACAGGGCCCGCCAAAGAAAGAGGTCGCGCGCGCCGAGAACATGCTCAGGGTAAAGGTGTTACTGGATACGGACAAGTACTTCCAAATAGGGGAGAGCATGGAGGACCGGGAAAAAGTAGAGATGTTGCTACTCCTAATACAGAATGTGGACGTATTTGCTTGGAGTCCGTACGAGGTGCCCGGGGTGGATCCCGAATTCATCGTGCATAGGCTTGGAGTTGACCCCTCATTCGCCCCTAAAAAGCAGAGGCCGAGGAGATCAGCCTGGGAGCACTCCGAGGCAGTAAAAGTGGAAGTTCAGAGATTGAAGGAGGCAGGGGTGATTCGGGAGATCATCTTCCCGGATTGGTTGGCGAACATCGTGGTAGTGAAGAAGAAGAACAGCAAGTGGAGGGTCTGCGTCGATTTCACCAATCTGAACAGAGCCTGCCCGAAAGACCCTTTTCCCGTGCCGAAGATTGATCAGCTGGTGGACGCCACGTGTGGGCACCCGAGGATGAGCTTTCTGGACGCTTTCCAAGGGTATCACCAGATCGCCCTGGCGCCCGAGGATCAAGAAAAAACGGCGTTCATTTCCCCGAAGACAAAGTACCACTACACAAGGATGCCCTTCGGACTGAAGAACGCCAGGGCCACTTACCAACGAATGATGACAAGAATGTTCCGAGACAAGATAGGGCGCACGGTCGAGGTGTACATCGACGACATGGTGGTTAAGAGCAAGCAGGAAGCCCTGCATATGGGGGACCTCCAGGAGGTCTTCAAGGTTCTCCGACGGCACAAGTTGCGCCTTAATACGGAGAAGTGCGCGTTTGGCGTCGGGGCCGGGAAGTTCTTGGGGTACCTGATCAGTACACGGGGAATCGAGGTCAACCCCGACTAGATAGAAGCTGTGAGAAGATTGAAGCCACCGAGCAACCCGAAGGAAGTGCAAGTACTAACCGGGATGCTGGCCGCCCTTAACCGGTTCATCTCAAAATTCGCAGATCGCTGCCGTCCATTCTACCAACTGCTGAAGAAATGGACGGGATTTCGGTGGAGCGAGGAGTGCGAAGAGGCCTTCGCGGATCTGAAAATTTACTTGGCGCGAGCGCCTATGCTAGCGGCACCGGAGGCAGGTGAGGATTTATTCATGTATCTGGCGGTATCCGAGCACGCCGTGAGTGCTGTGCTATTGAGGGACAAAGTGATCCAGCAACCCGTATACTACATCAGCAAAACTCTTGTCGACGCCGAGACGAGATACTTGCCCTTGGAGAAGCTCGTACTAGCCCTGATACACGCCACCAGGAAGTTGCCGCACTATTTCCAAGCTCACACCGTACACGTCCTGACCGAGTACCCATTACAGTCGTTATTGAAGAGGTCTGATTTCACGGGCCGTATAGCCAAATGGGGGACTCGACTCGGTTCCTTCGACATACGGTACAGACCTCGAAGCTCGGTGAAGGGCCAGGTCCTTGCGGATTTTATCGCTGAGTTTTCGCCCAGAGAGAAGGGGGAGATGGTTTGCCGACTGGAGGCGCGACCGTGGAAGATATTCGTGGACGGCGCGTCGAGCTCCACGGGGGCCGGTTCAGGAGTTGTTATGATTACCCCCGAAGGAATACGGCTAGAACACTCGTTTAGATTGAGTTTCAGGGCATCCAACAACGAGGCGGAATACGAGGCTTTCCTGGCCGGACTGAGGGTAGCTTCGAACCTGGGGGCTCGGGATATTGAGCTATACTCGGATTCGCATCTGGTGGTTAATCAGGTGCAGGGCAGTTTTGAAGCCCGAGATCCCCGGATGAAAGCGTACCTAGAACAAGCAAGGCTAGTTATGACCAGCTTCAACACGGTGAAAGTTTTCCACATAGCCCGAACCCAGAACAGACACGCTGACTCCCTAGCCACGCTGGCGTCCTCAGTAGCCGAGGAGATACCACGGCAGATCAAAGTCGAGCTTATTTCGGAGCCGAGCATCAGTGTAATGAGCAACTCGGGAACTACAGGGATCAATGTCACTGCAATCGCAGCCCCTGGCACGTGCTGGATCGACCCCATTATCGACTTTCTGGCCGACGACTGACTGCCGAGTGACGAAAAGGAGGGCATCAGGATCCGTAGGATGGCTCCTCAGTATTGGTTGGCAGAAGACCGGACTTTGTATCGAAGGTCCTTCGGAGGGCCGTACCTTTTGTGCTTACGCCCGGAGAAGGTGGGCGAGCTCTTGGCGGAGCTCCACTCTGGGGTGTGCGGCGGTCATGTCGGGGGACGTTCATTGGCGCACCGAGCAATGACTCAGGGGTTTTGGTGGCCTCAGATGCAGAAAGACGCCGCCGAGTATGTGCTTAAGTGTGAGCAGTGTCAAAAGCACGCCCCTCTGATCCATCAGCCCGCGGGCCACCTAAACCCGATCAGCAATCCTTGGCCTTTTGCACAATGGGGGCTGGACATCATCGGCCCGTTCCCTAGGGCGACAGGCGGCCGAAAGTTCGTTTTGGTAGCCGTCGACTATTTTACCAAGTGGGCGGAGGCGGAAGCGTTGGCCAACATACGGGATGTGGAAGTGAAGAAATTCATATGGAAAAATGTCATCACCCGGTTCGGGGTGCCGAACACTATCATATCTGACAACGGGCTACAGTTTGATAGCCGGGCGTTCCGAGAATTTTGCAGTGGTCTCGGCATCAAGAACAGGTACTCAACTCCTGCTTACCCACAGGGCAACGGTCAGGCCGAGGCCGTGAATAAGGTGATTGTGAATGGGCTGAAGAAAAGGCTGGAGGGAGCGAAAGGAAACTGGGCCGAGGAACTTCCCAAAGTCTTGTGGGCATACCGCACCACTCCTAGACGGTCCACCGGGGAGACCCCTTTCTCTCTCACGTACGGAGCGGAAGCCGTGATCCCAACCGAGGTGAATCTATGCAGTGCGCGAGTAGCGGGTTTCGATCACGCCCAAAACGACGAAATGATGGCAGGATATTTGGACAAGGTGGAAGAGTACCGCGAGATGGTGACAATACGGCTCGCGGAATATCAGCAGAAGCTCGCCCAGAGATACAACCGAGGCGTGAGAACGAGGGAGTTTGTCTCCGGGGATTTGGTTCTCAGAAGAGCCGTGGGCAACATGCGAGACACTGGTGCCGGGAAATTAGCACAGACATGGGAGGGACCCTATAGGGTCACGGCTGTGGCCGGCACCGGGGCTTATTTCTTGGAAGACCTGGACGAGAGACAACTTCCCCGACCATGGAACGTCCATAATCTGAAGAAGTACTATCATTGATGGGCAATTCTCCGAGCATAGAGTTAACCGCGACATGTTGTATATGTTTTGTTAGTTATACTAATGATGTTTTTTATGCAGATCCGCACTGTTCTAACCAAAATTCTCGGTTCGATCCCATTCACCAAGCAATGTTTATTCTTAGCCGATGCGTTCTAAGGACAGAAGCCTGATCCTCGGTTCGATTTATCGCCGAGCATGCGGAAACCTTAACAGCCCGTTCTAAGGACAGAAACCTGACTCTCGGTTCGATCCCCATCACCGAGCAGGTGGAAACCTTAGCCTTTTCGTTTCAAGGACAGAAGCCTGACCCTCGGTTTGATCCTATCACCGAGCAGGTGGAAACCTGAACGATTCACTCTAAGGACAGAAACCTGACTCTCGGTTCGATCCCTATCACCGAGCAGGTGGAAACCTTAGCCTTTTCGTTTCAAGGACAGAAACCTGACTCTCGGTTCGATCCCTATCACCGAGCAGGTGGAAACCTTAGCCTTTTCGTTTCAAGGACAGAAGCCTGACCCTCGGTTCGATCCTATCACCGAGCAGGTGGAAACCTGAACGATTCACTCTAAGGACAGAAGCCTGAACCTCGGTTCGATCCTATCACCGAGCAGGTGGAAACCTGAACGGTTCACTCTAAGGACAGAAGCCTGAACCTCGGTTCGATCCTATCACCGAGCAGGTGGAAACCTGAACGATTAGTTCTAAGGACAGAAACCTGACTCTCGGTTCGACCCTAATCACCGAGCAGGTGGAAATCTTAGCCCCTTTTGTTCTAAGGACGGAAGCCTGACCCTCGGTTCGATCCTATCACCGAGCACGTGAAAACCTTAGTCATTTCATCCTAAGAGAAGAACCCGACCCTCGGTTAGATCACTATCGCCGAGCATGTGGAGGCCTTACCATGGTCGGACACATCACAATAAAAAGGCAACCAACAGGAATTCATTACTCGGTCAATACGAAAGAGCAACACGGTAAAACATTCATATTAAAACGTGAAACTTAAATTAACGTTTTGTGGCCGAAAGACAACATAAACAGGTTATCCCGTCACCACATCCCGGTGACATAGGCAATTCCGCTCATCTAAAACTCTCAAACAAAGGAAAAATAAAGAAGGGCTGGCTTTCAACTTTAGATGTCCGCCGCATGGGCGGAGGATGCGTCCTCTTGGGAGTGTTGGTCGGCGTGAGGAGTTGGCAGCTGGATGTCCTCCCCGGTTCGGTCCCCGGCATGGGGGTGGCTGGTCCCCTCCATGTCGGTCGGCACTGCATGAGAATCAATGGCGTTCACCAGTTCCCTCATGCTGGAGGTCTCTTCCTCGTCAATGACAAAGGGCACAGTATTCTCGGTGTGGGGGATGCTCGGGAAAGGGATCTTGCTGCGATCCCTCAACGGAGAATCCTCGGGAATCCCCAGGGCTTGAAGAGCGGCGAACCAACCCTCCTCATATCTGAGCCTGTGGGCCTGGCGAATGATCGGTTCCACCGAATTCTCGGCATCCGCGAACCCCTCGTTATACCACTTATTTTCACAAGCCTCCAGTGCCGCCTTCGAGTCGGCCAATTGCCCTTCCAGCATGGTATTCAGGCTCTGGGCCTCCGCCAATTTAAGCTCGGTGCCTCCCAATTGCAGTTCCAGTTCCTCAGATTTCGTCTCGGCAATAGCCTAGGCCTTCACGGCTGTGGCAATTTTATCCTTTGCCTCATCGGCGATTTTTGACTTTTCCTTCGCCGTGGCCTCGGCGACGTCCTTCAGAGCCTTCTCCCGCTCAACGTCCTCGGCCAGCTCCTTCATCCTCCCGTCCACGATGTACGACATTTGCGCAGCCTGACCACACAATATTCACTTTGTAAGGTAAAAAGGAAAGTACACGTACATAAGCAAATGGGAAACCGGGAATCGAAAAGAAAAGTGAAACAGTTACCGCTATGGTGTGCCACTGCAAACGCCTCCCCAGAGACTCATCCGTCGATTCCGTGAAGGCGTGCAGGTCCTCGGGCAAGAGGATGCCGCGTGCCAGACTCTGCGCCACGCAGCCACCATGACCTTTGTCCCATACTCGGGCACTGGCCGTCGATGGAAGAGGCTCGCCGCCAAGTTGGAAGGAGGGTCGCCATGCTGCCGGAGCCCGAGATGTAGACGCCAGGTCTATCCCGGTTTGCGCTACCGGTTCCCGGATGACGATACCGGCCGAGGGTCGGGTGGGCACATTGCCCGAGCCCGTTTGAGTCTGATCGGTTGTGCGCGCCCTCTTTCGAACTCGGGTTGGTGGGGCATCTCGGGCAGGGGTTTGTTGTTGCTGCACGGTAGGCCGGGCACTCGGGACAAAGCGGTCTATCGTCATCTTCCTCCTAGCCACCATGGCGTTGCCCTGATCGGATCCTGTTTCCGAAGAGTCAGTCGGTTCTGCGGCTGCGCTCTCCCCCTCCCGAACAGGAGCCTCGGGCTCTACGGTTCTCTCGGGCTGAGCAGGAGCTTCTTGCTGGATTTGCTCGTGGGCGCGTCTCCTACGCTCGGCAGATACGCGCTCGGCTGATTCGTCGCGGACTGGCTGTCGCTCGTCTGAACAAATGTACCGGGGATCGAGATCACGTGCCTCGCCTACAGTTAGCCTTGGGGGAAGGAAGTTGGCGTGCCGGACGTCGATATAAGAGATGAGAGGACTGTCAACTAGCAAAGCTTGGCCGAACGGTTGCCAAGTTGAGTAAACGGGACTGACACCGAGAATGAGGTGGGACGCTCGGAGTTGTCCGTCCGTGTGCACGAAGATTTCCGACCTGAGTACGAAGTTCAGGTCCCGAACATGTACCACTCTGATGTCCGGCTTGAATCTTTTGGTCTCTGCACAAAGAAAATAAGGGTTAGTGATTACATGACCGGACCGGAATCGAAAAACACCAAAGTAAATAATGGCTAGTCACCGACCAACGTCGCGCGGCGAAAACGCACAAGGTATCCCTTCGGCAAGCCAATTGCCGCTCACCCGAACGAAATCTTTAGCCGAGTTACGATTTGAATCCGGCAGGCATGAAATAAGCCGTACCCTCGCGTCCCTGGTCTTTAGATAATAGTCAGACTCAATCTTGCCGCACAAACTATACATCTGATTGATGTCATAGTGATTTAGTTGCAACCCGTACAACCGGTTCAGCCTACTCACGCAACTCACTACCCGGTAAAAGTTGGGAGGGAGTTGGTCGGGACAAAGGCCGTAAAACCTAAGGGTACTAAGAATTAGAGGGTCAACCGGGAACCTAAGCCCGCCCTCTAGAATGGCCATCAAGGGAAAGAACACCGTGTTCTCACCACGGCGCCTCTGAATGTCGATATCGCCCATATTGCAGTAGGCGATATCTACGTCACTAGGAACATTATATACTTCCCTAAATCTAGCCAAAGCATGCTCGGAAGTAAGGAGGTAAGAGTAACTCATGTTTTCTCCAAAACGAGTGTTTTTAATAAAAGGGAAAAGAAATGCTACGAATATCAAAGAATAGACTGAAATGGCTGAACTGAAAAAGCAAGAAGAGGGAAAGGAACTTACTGTGGGCTCTAAGGAGGAAGTGTGTTCTGGGCCAGTAGATGAACCACGAAAGAAGGATGCTCGGCAGAGTAGGATACTGAAAGGTGAGGAATGCGAAAGTGAGAGTCAGTGACTGGAGGGACTATTTATAGGCGTGGGGAGTGAAATGAGGGGCAATTAATGATCCCCTGGGAGGAAACCACGCGGACCGCCGCTTCAACTGCCACACGCGCGACGCCTCGGTTCACGAACCGTCAGACAATGATGGCGGGCAGGCCGTCAATCAATTCCAAACGCGTCTTTTGAGACGCGCATTAATGCGCCCATCAGTGGCCAGGCACTGACCCTTCGACTTCCCAAACGGGCATTTACCCCTCGTGATCCTTTATTCACCCCCGGGGATGGGGAGTGAATCAAGGGGGGGCTATTGTATGGCCCCCGCACCATGACCCATAGTGGGCCTTGGGCCCTGGCCTGGGTATATGGCCCATGAGGCCGGTCTCCCTCTACCTAGCGGCCCACCCCGAGCCACGCAGGCTGCAGGCCCAAGCTTTGCCTTTACATCGTTTCTCGGCAAACCCCTTACCAAGCAGTGATGAACACACGGCTCGCGGAACACCCCGCCCTGTATCTACCCGGCAGTCCCTCGGAGAGGCACCGCTGCCGAGAACTGTCGTGGAAGTGGGAACCAAGTTCCAATGCCACCCTCACCGCTTTCCATGCCCACCTAACCACCCACTTACGATCGATAACACTGGACCGCCGGTTGCACTTACTGGCAAGTAATTATGACCTCTCCACTGCTTCGTGAGCTATAAATACAAGAAGTTTTGAGAAGACAAGGGTTGGAGAATGGAGGGAAGGAAGAGTGTAAACAGAGAGAAAACAGAGTAAGGAAGTGGTTCAGACCCCCGAGGAGAGGAAAGTGATTCAGTTGAGCCTTGGTGTCTAGAACGACCCAGTGTAGGAAATCCAAACCCACTATACAAGTAAGTTGTGAGCCCAAGTGAGGCCCAGCCCAACGGGTTTCAGTTTTTGGTGCGCACAAGTAGCATATAGCATTAATTTCTCAAAAAAAAAAAAAAAAAAAAAGAAGGAGAAGAAGAAGAAGAAAGAAAAAAAAAAAGGTAATTTTTTAGCAATTAATGGAGAGAGAGAGAGGAAAAATATAAATAATTATTCATTTTTTTTTTTAAGAAATGAATTTGTTGTATGCAAATTTCAAAAATATAAAGAGTTGAGATTTTGTATGTTGTGTTGAGGAAATGGAGTGGTGGTAGAAGAGTAGATTGTCTTTTACGTTTTTGTTGCGTTCATAAATCATTATCAACATAGAAAGATTTGAGTGAAAAAACAATTGTCGACTCATATGCTAATTAAAAAGGAGAGAGAGAGAGAGAGAGAGAGAGAGAGTTTGGAAAGAAAAAAAAATCTGTTTTTTTTTTTTTTTGTTGAGAAATTAACCTTATGTGCTACTAATGGAGAAGAAGATAGAGAGATATAGGGAGATAAGGTTTAAGGAAAGTAAAAAAATATATAATGGCCATTTTTTAGAAGAATGTTTTTAGCAATTAATGGTATACGCTAGAGAGAGAAAGACACATGGCATCATTGTGTGCAACTATCCAATTAAGTTACAGGAATTTATACCGCTTTGGCTATTATTGAAATCTTTGTTACAGTTTTGTTTTTTATCTTTATCAAATGAAAAATTTTAAGACCACAGTCAATTTTATATCTATTTCAAAACTATATAATGTGATTGATTTTGAATTATTTGTGTATTTAAAAATAATATGTAGCGAATCACAATTATAACTGGGATAAAATGTGCAGATGGTTGTGATCTTAAATCTTATGACCACTTATATTAGGTGCCAATTTTTTCTTTAGCCATAAAAACGTGTCTACTCTTTCGAAGCACTACTTTCTAGGACATTGTGATTGATAGGATGTATCCACTTTACTGCTGTTGCTTGGAAAATTTGATTGAATGAAATTATTACTGTTTATGCTACGGCGTTTGAAAAAGTCAGGTGACTCAGGTCTACCGTTTCATTCCAACCCTCTGTGCATGCTAGGAAAAAGCTTAAAGTCAAGTAAGCGACGAATATAAGCAACACGTTTTTACACACCAATTGGTATTACGGACAAAGTAGCAGAGTATTACGGACGCTAACCCATACATGACGTTTGTCCCACGCATTGACTAGGAGTTTAAAATTAATTTACTGGGTTGTTTGAACGTAGGAAGGGTTGGCTTATTATTCGTTTATTTTATTAAAATTGAAAACTTTTTATTCAAAGTGGTCGTTTGGATTTGGCGTTCGCGTTTCAGCAAACGCGTTTTTCTTTTTTTTTTGGCTGCATTGTTTGACTTTGAGAGACAAAAAAAAAAATACTGTGCATAAACAGTGTGTGCACTGTTCACGCAATAAAAAATATTAAAAGTGGGTCTCACGACACTATTCACACATTTCAAAATTATTTTGCTACAGTTTTTTCAGTTTTTAGTTTTCAGTTTCAGCAACAATAAGTTCAATCCAAACGGACCCAAAGTATTATAGATAAAGGTAAAAGTTAGCTAAAACAGTACCGTGTAATCTATGAATAATACCAAAAAGTATGATAAAACTCATAAATAGTAGTGAAAATGAGTTGAATAATAAAATAAATTAGCAAAAATAATATTTACTAAACGGACCAACAAGATGGTAAAATAAGTTGACAAAAATAAGCATGACACAATTTAAATAATTTTTATCATAAATTTTAACACGGAAGCTGTTATGATTGGTAATTATAACAAAAGTGATAGAAATATAGATTTCTTCTAGTAGAGAGGACAGTTGACTACGACTATGTTGACAATTCCTATACTAAGCAGTATAAATATTAGATTGCAGAAAATATATACTTTATTGTGCTATCTGTCTCAGGCTTGGGGCAAGTATTATTTCCTTGTAAGTTTATGCCTTAGCACATGACTTTCCAACTCATTTAGACGTATCTCTTAATTATATTTTAGCTTAATTAATTGAAAATGTAAATGGAATGAGGGACTTGTCATCATGTGGATTGATTGGAGAGACATGTGCAGAGATATCAAATCTCGTAATGTTACAATATTTGTAAGTGTATATATATATATATATATATATATATCTCAATAATTCAGATTATCAAAAAAATTTGAAACATGATAATAACAAGAAAATCAAAATTAGGCCACAATGTTTTTTGATAACTAATATTATGTGTAACTGATTTTTCTATCTCAGGTATCTATCAGACAACAGCTTAACTGGATCAATACCATATTCTTTGTCTCAATTGAAATATTTGAGGGTCTTGTAAGTTACTTAACTAATAGTATAAGCGGCAAAAGTAGGATTTATTTTAAATGGGTTCAAACTCTTAAAATAAATAAATAAATATATAGATTCTATTGAAGATTATTACAAACCGACCTGTGATCGAAAGATCTCATGGAAGGACTCATATAAGCCAATGGGTGAGTTTCATGTTTGCTAAAGGGAATATTCAAAATATTGTTGATCCAAGGTTGCGTGGAGATTTCAATGTTAACTCGGTTTGGAAAGCTGTTGAAATAGCAGTGGTTTTTGTATCTCCAACTTCCAGTAGAAGGCCAACTATGAGTCAGTTAGTCGTACAACTAAAGGAAAGTTTGAAAACCGAATTATCTCAAAGGATGGAGGGCTATGGGTTTGAATTGAAAAATTCATTAGAAATGATCAATATGGATCTTAGTACCGAACTCAATCCTTTAGCAAGGTAAAATGTTTCTAAAAATTAGGCACATTAATTGTATTTTCAATTCGGCACGGCACTGCCATTTGACGTCTTGATCCGGCTATTTTGTTATTTTGGTTTTTGGGTAATTATTGAAGGCGCCATTTATATTTAGTTTTTTTTTTTTTTCTAAAGAGAGGAATAAAATAGAAATAGCCCTCCCCTTTTTTTCAATCAAATCTAAATGGCAGGTGTGTGACATTTACATATGCTCAGATATTTATCTATCTCTAATAAGGGAGATTTCAATGTTTAATGGATTATTTAATGGACATGCTGTCGTTACACAAATTTACTACAACAATTGAAACAAGTAGAAGAGTTAATTTTGAGACATGATTGTCTAAAAACTAAGGTTATGTTTGGTTACGTTTTTGTTTTCTATTTTCAAAAACCCATTTTTGAGAATATAAAGAAAAAACTATTTTCTTGTATTTTTTAAATCAAAAACATGTTTGGTTAGTTGAAATTAAAAAAATAGAAAATAATAAAATATGTTGTTACTAGAATTTGAACTCTAATACTAACTAATTAAATAAAACAGATTCATTAAATCAAATGCGTGTTTTTATTGACTTTTGAAAACTAAAAATTGAAAACAGCATTTTGCATGTTTTCAATTTCTTTTACAAATTCAGTTTTGAAAACAGTTTTTTTTTTTTTAAGTGTATTTTGGATTACCAAATAAGTTTTTTTAGTCTCAAAAATAGAAAATTGTTTTTAAAAACAGAAAATAAGGGAGAAAAACAGTTACTAAACATACCCTAAATCTTGAAGGCTTGGCCTGATTGATAAAGATAAAGTTTTGAATAGTTATAAAAATTGATTCAAACTTTTCATATTTTCCAAATTTTGTCCGTCTACTCAAAAAAAAAAAAAAACATGGAACATGAATATGAAGATTGATATTAGGTATTGCATATTATGCAATTGCTATGGATGTCTGAGATTTAAAATTGCAAAAAGTAACTTTAAATCCCAACCATTGAATTAAAAAAATGAGAAAAAGTAAAAAAGTAAGAATATTAGAAAATTATTATAAGAGGGAGGGGGCTTTATTGCACTGGATCTCAATCATGAAGTTGAGGAGGGTGCAATTAGCAATGTGACAACAATCAGGGGACGTGATGACACAGTGGTAGATTTTGTCTTCTTTTCTATTTTCCAATTCAATTCAAATTTGCCGGCTGAAATATGGTATTTACTTTGTTCACTTTGATATAGTTGAAACAATCTTTGTATGGCCAATATCTAAATCAACATGATATAACAATGTTTATGTACCGGCCTAAGTATCAAAATCACAAATATCAATTATATCAGTTGGTACGGTATGGAATTAACTTGTTTGGTATGTATAATTCAAATATCACATACAGAGTAATTTTAGAGAAGTAATTATTAAGAGTAGATCCGAGATATTGACTAACTAGTCTTGTATTTTAAAAATCAGACCAGATCGACTAGTTCAACCAGTTCAACTGGGAACCGGAGACAAATCTAGTTTTGCCCCTAGTTTGATTTTTAAAACCATACTAACTGCTTAAAGTTACTCTAAAAGGCTTATTAATGCTAAACTTTAGTTA
Organism: Quercus aquifolioides; assembly: GCA_019022515.1. Taxonomy (NCBI): domain Eukaryota; kingdom Viridiplantae; phylum Streptophyta; class Magnoliopsida; order Fagales; family Fagaceae; genus Quercus; species Quercus aquifolioides. Next base: position 226,880 of record JAFHAW010000029.1, read on the forward strand.
AACAGTATTTCAATTTTTTAAGTGCATTTCTTAATTTATCAAGCTATTAAGAGTCTTGAATCTTAATGGTATTGACTAGTTTTTTTTTTTTTTTTTTGGGAAGTATTGACTAGTCTCATTTATGAAGAGAAATAGGGTGCAAATTCCCTTCCTCCATTTGTTATAACAATTTGTTAAAAAAATAAAATTATCTGCTTGACCAACTTACAGTATGATAAATAGATAGATTTGGAGAAGGTTTAATTTTCAAACTAAAGTTGGATGGATTTGGAATAAAATTCCTAAAGTTTAATGGGATTGATAAAATAAGAGTAAGATTTATGTACAATACTTAGATGTTGTTCTTTTGGTTTCCCTTTTAAGATTCCGACATGTGGGTTTTTGCTCATGGGATGGAAGTGTACTTTTTAGTTAAGTAGTCACATAGCTGAATTTTAAGTGGGGAACGTAAGGTACTATATCTAAGTTTTGTCCTAATTAGGCAAGACTTAGGTATAGTACCTAGGTGCTGTTCCTTAGATTCCTCTTTTAAGATTTAGCCATGTGGATTTTTTTTTATGGGATAAAAGTGTGTTTTTTAGTTAAATAACTACATAGCTGAATCTTAAAAGGGGAATTTAAGAAACTGCACTTAAGGTACTGTACCTAAGTTTTGTCCTTTGTTTTTTTTTCTTTTTTCTTTTTTTGGTTTTTTTTGGTTTTTTTTTTTTTTGGTAATGACATTTCGCAATGCTAATTGATCATAAAATTTAGAAATATAAAAAAGGGTAACACAAATGGTTAGTACATCTACATGCACTCTCTCTAAGACAAAAACTTGAAATTACATTCAATATGTCCTATGCTAAGAGGACTCGTATAATATTACAAAGGGTTTTGTTAACGATACTCTTAGAGCAATTGTTAATAAATCATAATCGAAAAGTTTTGACACTACTTTCATGGAAAATATAAAAAACTATTAATAATTTTTATTATTTTATCATTTTTCCAATAAAATATTTCAAAAAATGATTCCTAAAGCAATGTCTGAAGGGCATTGGATAATATTTTGGATAATATTTTCCTATTACAACAAGTAGAAGCATTATTATTACAAGCTTGTAATATGTGCCTACATGTGAGTCATGTGGATTAGAAAGGAAAAAAAATAAAGTTGATAACAACCATACAATTTGGATATTCTGCATTTCATTGGAAAGGGGATGTTCCTTTCTAAACAAGGACCGTATTGGTTCCTATTTCTTTCATCGTTTATGGTGCTAATAATTGAAATCAGCTAAAGCACTTCCACTATAAGATGTCTCTACAAGTTGTCCCTACATTACACTCTCCTTTCATCAATCAATCAATTATCCACTGTTTAACACATCCAAAAAAAAAAACTATCCCCTGTCTAACGTTCATCTATAGATTTTTTCTTTTAGAGATAAATCATTATAGAATTCAAAGTTGATATTGTAGACGGAAAAAAAAAATAGAGTTTTACTAATTAGAATCTTAATATAAGGCCCTAAGGTAAAAATAAAAATAAATAAATAAATAAACCGTAATATAAGGTAATTATTTTGAACATTTGTGACTTCTTACAATTAAAATAAATCAATTTTGCAAGAGCATTTACATGAACTTATTTGAAATTCCTAAATCTTAATATAAGGTTTTCTTCTTATTCTGTAATGCACCTATTAGATATTTTTAGTTAAAATGTAATTTTTTTTAAATAAGAATAACTTTCATTAAGAATGTTAAGGACATATTTTATGTAATTGACTAATCTTTTGATAAAATATACTTTACCTGTAATTGGGTAGATCTAGGATGTGTTTAAAACTTCAAGAAACATGCATGTTGTTCAAGTTAAGTGTTAAAACCATGAAAATCTGACCAAGAAACAAATGAAGAAAAGCTGATTCATTAAAGCTCGACAGATACCTCGACAGAATCATATCTATCCAGACTTAATGAACTAAGCTCAACAAAAGCTTGACAGAAGCTGAATCTATCGAGACTTACGAAATCAAAATTTCTAAATCTAATTTTTGGCCCATGCTGAAATATTTTTATAGGATTTCTTTTCTCATAACCCTAGACATTTATAAGGCTTATTTTAAAGGCCGTTATATGGGCATTGAGTAAATATACAAGGAGAACACAAGCAAAAAGTGATCTAGTGCTTTATTCTCTCTGCAAGAAGTTACTGCGTCTTTTACACCTTAGGGTTTTGTAACCAAGTGCTTCTTGATCTTTATTGTTGATGAAGTGAAAAATTTTGCAACCAATAACATATTCCTTAAGTTAGTGTGTTAGTCACGTACTGGGATTTGTGCAAAAGAGTTAGTCATATACTGGAATCCGTGCAAAAGAGTTAGTCACGTACTGAGATCAGTGCAAAAGGGTGGCGTTCATATATTGAAGAGTTCAGAGATTTTGAAGGTTTCTGTTATAAATTCATCTACAGAGATTGTAGAGTCTAGGGATAAAAGTTTTGTACTAAATCTGAAACTTCTCTTTACTATAATGATTTGCTTTTCAAGAAGGTTTCCCCCTAGGTTTTTTATTGAAACTAGTTTGTTTCATTAGTTTTCCTGAGTCATCATATCTTGTCTTATTTACTATTCCGATATGCATGACACTGACATGATATATATGTTCTTTTGTTTTAATAAGGTTTATTTATAATAGATCTAATTAACAACTTGGGATTAAAACTTGTTAATTCTATCAACCGGGGTCTAAATTTTCCAATAAAGAAAAAGAGAAATTCAATACATATTGAGCCAAAGTGGATTCAATCATACTAAAATTTTCCTCCATCCATATTACATAGCTAGCAGCACCCTTGGCATATATTGGTGCCTATTTCTTTCATTGGTTATGGAGCTAATAATTAAAATCAGCTAAAGTGCTTCCACTATAAGCTGTTCCTACAAGTTGTCCCTACATTTAGTTTCTCTTTTCATCAATCAATTAACTATTCCCTATTTCACGTTTTTCTATAGATTTATTTTTTGAGAGATAAATCATTATGGAATCTAAAGTTGATATTGTAGATGAAAAAAAATTAGACTTTTATTAATTAGAATCTTAATATAAGGCCCTAAGGAAAGAAAAAAGAAAAAAAGAAAAAAAAAACCTTAATATAAGGTAATTATTTTGAACATTTGTGACTTCTTACAATTAAAATAAATCAAGTTTATAGGAGCATTTACACGAACTTATTTGAAATTCCTAAATCTTAATATTATGTTTTCTTCTTTATCTGTAATGCACTTATTAGATAGTTTTAGTTAAATTGTATTTTTTTTATTTTTAATAAGAATACTATAACTTTCATTAAGAAGAAGAGAAATTTAATACATTATGAGCCAAAGTGGACTCAATCATACTAGGATTTTCCTTTATCCATGTTACATAGCTAGCAACACCTTTGGCATATCGCGCCAATACATGTGCAAGTCGATTCCATTATTGCTTTACATGACATACTTGTACCATTCTGTACTCTTGCATCTTTTGCTGAATTCCCAAGGTAATTTTGGCTATAGTAATCGGAGGCTTACCTATATTGTTTACGGCATTAGACACAATTTTTGAATCACATCCAAATGCTTCCTCTTGAATGCCCACATCCCAGTCAATAAAGATACTCTCTTCCAAAGTAGTCAATACATAACTAAAGTAGTTTCTGTTTGACTTAAGAAATCAAATATTTCAAAGGAAATGTTAACCAATACTCTAGGGAACCATTTTTAGAAGCATTTTATTAGCAGAATGATAAAACAATAAATGTTGTTGACAACTTTTTATATTTCCCATAAAAATGGTGTAAAACGTTTTCTATTATGGTTTATTAACAATTGTTCTAAAGACATCTATTAACATATCCTATATTTTAAAGAAAATTAGTACCAAACTGGGTTACAGTTAGTTCAATTACTAAAGTTTCTGATGGTTGTATAAGAGATCTTGAATTCAATCCCTACCTACACCAAAAACTGATTGGTGTCTTGATATGATGATAAAGAACTATAATTAGAAGCAGATGTCATAGATTGAAACTATTTCAAATATATATATATATATATATATATATCATACCTTTCATCACCAAAAAAAAAAACTGTGTGGCATTTTAGAGTTACCATTAATAATTACATATATTCATATCTAAATATTTAAGAGTCTTTTAAATTATAAATCTATATCTCACCCAATATATCAAATCTTAATCCATTCGATCCAATAATAAAGACTTGGCCAGATTTGATAAAGATAAAGTTTTGAATAGTTTTAAAAATTGATTCAAACTTTTCATATTTTCCAAATTCTGTTCGTCTATCAATCATTCACGTGGGAGCAGTGGCAGGACAAAAAAAAAAAAAAAAAAAAAAAAGTAGAAGAAAAACACGAACATAAAGATGGGCATTGAGATTAGGTATTGTATAATGCAATTGCTATAAATGACCGAGATTTAAAGTTGTAAAAAACAACTTTAAATCTCAACCATTGAATTAAAAAAAAAAAGTAAGAATAGTAGAAAGTTATTGTGAGAGGGAGGAGGGGGGTTAATTGCATGGTGCAATTGCATATAGAAATTGCATCGGATCTCAATCCTCAGGCTGAGGAGGGTGCAATTAGCAATGTGACAACAATCAAAGGACATAATGGCACATAGTGGCTGATTTTTTCTTCTTTTCTAATTTCTAGTTCAATTCAAATTTATCAGCTAAAATCTGGTATTTACTTTGTTCATTTTAATACGTTCGAAACAATCTTGGTATGGCCAATATTTAAATCAACATGATATGACAATGTTTTTGTACCGGCCTAAGTATCAAAACCACAAATATCAACCATATAAGTTGGTATGGTACAAAATTTACTCATTTGGTGTGTATAACTCAACTATCCCACACACTTAGTAATTTTAGAGAAGTAATCCTTAAAGGGTAAATCCGAGATATTGACTAACCACTTAAATTTACTCTAAAAGGCTTATTAATGCTAAACTTTAGTTAAACAATATTTCAATTTTTTTTAAGTGTATTTCAAAATTTTAAATTTAGGTTAATATTTTCCCTCAAAAAAAAAAAAAAATTAGGTTAATATTAATTTATCAAGGTGCTAAGAGTTTTGAATCTCAGTGGTATTGACTAGTCTCATTTATGAAGAGAAATAGGGTGAAAATTCCCTTCCTCCATTTGTCATAACAATTTGTTAAAATAAATTATAAAAAAATAAAAAAATTTATTTGCTTGACCGACTTATGGCATGATAAATAGATAGGTTTGGAGAAGGTTTAAATTTTCAAACTAAAGTTGAATGGATTTGGAATAAAATTCTTAAAGTTTAATGGGATTTGATATAATAATAAATAGAAAAAGGATTTGGGAAGGTACTGCTGGGCGTGGAAAATAACTAGAAGGTGCAAGTGTAAGCACAGTTTTTTTTTTTTTTGTTGGCAAGTGTAAGCACAGTTGAAGACTGAATTTTCCACGAAGTATCGAGTCGATAATCTCGGAAGACCTAGAAAAAGGGATATTCTAATTCATGTCAGCTGATGAGTACCTGGATGATTACACATATAACAAACTGGCTGTCCCCTCATAATGACCTTTACTCAAATAATTGGAGCTTGAAAGGGATTTTTGGCAATGGTTTTTGTTTGTTTTTTTTTGTTTTTTGGTAATGACTTTTAGCAATGCTAATTCATCATAAAATCTAGAAATATAAGAAGGGTAACACAAATGGTCAGTACGTCTAATTTCAAATTTCAGTTCCTCCATCGGTGAATGTATACCATCTCCTCTATCACTATTCACTACTTTTCTATGCGAGTTGCAATGATTTTTTTTATTTTTTTGGTGGAGAATCGCGAGTTGCAATGAGTTAAACTCTACAAACACTCTCTCTCGGACAAAAACTTGCAATAAATTCTGTATACCTTCAATATGTCCTATGATAAGAGGGCTCGTATATAATGTTTTTCTATTACAAAAAGTAGAAGCATTATTATTACAAAGGATAAAAAATAAAGTTGATAACAACCATACAATTTGGATTTTCTGCATTTCATTAGAAAGGGGATGATCCTTTCTTAACAAGGACTATATTGGTGCCTATTTCTTTCATCGGTTATGGTGCTAATAATTAAAATCATCTAAACTGCTGCATGCAAACCACTAACATATAAAATAATGCATGAACGTGTTGAAATCTTACCTAAAACATGTTAAAATGTCATTTGGGGTCAACACAAACACAAACGAATACAATGAGACACATCTCAATTAAGGAAAAAAAAAATGCAAGAAAGACTAGTTTTCCTAACCTTTTCAAAAATAACCCAACCCTAGAAAGTGTTAACACATACCTTGGATGAGTCTTAGGAGGGATTGATTTTGAGTTTTGGGTGAGATTTTGAGAGAAAATGTGTTTTGGGTTGAGAGAGGCACAGAGGAGACAAAATGAGTGTTTGAAAAAACTGTCACTGTTTGGCTTTAAAAACTGCAAAACCACTCATTTCGTGGGTAATTTTTTTGCGAAGTTCATTGCGAAATGGCCACTGAAGCACATTGACAGTTTTCGCGGGTAGCTCTTACTTGCAAGCCAGTCGCGAAACTCTCTGTTTGAATTTCAGAGTTTTCTAAAATTTGCCTTCCTCATTTTCGCACGTGTCGCGACTTACTCATGAAAATGCCTCTGAAAGAGTTTTTCAAAAAAAAAAATGAAATAGACTGTTTGGACAAAACTATAAACACACAAAATTCATAAAACACTTTCAAAAACATATAAAATACTCAAAAATATTTTTGGGTTTGATCAACAAGCAATTCAGTATACACATCACATTTGAACATGTACATTCACAAATGGAATAAGTATTCATTGAACATTAGACTTGTGTGTTGTGTGTGTGGATCGAGTATGAACTAGTCCATAGTCTAGTACGGAACTTCAATGATAAATTCAATCAAGTCATACACAACAAGTACGAAGTCAAGTGACCTATCTCACTTGTAAAAATGAACATATATGACCCCTCACCAATGTGTTTACATTTGATTGAAAGCTTTTCATTTGACTTCCATTTTTCATACTTTTGATCAAATACAGCTCAAATTTCTGAGAAGCGATGCCATGAACTTTTTGATGTATTTTTGACAACTAAGCCTTTGGTACCATACATTTTAATACAAATTTGCTCCACATTTTCCTAGTCAAACTAGTTTTTGAAGCGAGGCTTTTTCAACTCTTTTTCCTTTTGGAGATTGACATTTGAAGAGCTTTTTTCAAAAAGAAAAAAAAATGTGAGGAGATATATAGGCACAAGTCTACTCGTGTATCAAGATCAAACAAAACTATTGGCCAATTACTCATGACAAGCTTGAAGATCTATTTACAACAATCAAATATAGATTTCTAGATGTCGCACACGCTTAGAAAATGTGCACACATAACAAGCTAAGCTCGTAAATGCACTACGCCATTAGTACGGAGGTACTAGGCCAAACTCCCATGTGATATACACAACACAAGCGATCCAACTTCTTGAGATTTTTCACTTTTTACGAGTTTTTGAATTTTTCAACACAATCAAAAACAGAACAAACAAAGTAAGATCAACAAAAACAACAAACAAAGACTTGAAAAAGAAACATGCTAAAAACGGAAGCAATGACACAAGAAGATTGCATATGTCATAATGCATGAAACTATAACCCTAATACGTTGGAAGTATTAATGCATGGACATAGTAAATGATCATACATGAGTACCCTTCTTCACCCACACTGTATGAGTGTTTTGGGTGAGATCCTTGGATGGAGGGGTATGACCGACATAACTCTCAAACCTTGGGGTGAAGCTAGCAAGGCATGATGAAATGTTCTTCAACATCTCCATAACATCTCCAATGAGTTGTCCCTCATTTTCTCCTTTAGCTTGAATTCCCTTTGGCATTCTTCTTGAGTTGTCTTGGCCACGCAAAGAATCAGTCCTCTTGAGTGCCTTAAGCTTGAAGCAATTTGGCCTTGTGTGCCCTCATACGCCACAATGATGACAAAAATGCTTCACTTGAGGTCCCCTTTAACTTTTGGGTAATGACTTCCTTTTTCCTTTGGTTTTGCTCCAATGGTTCTCTTTGCAACAACAAGGGTCTCAATCTCGAGCTTCTCCACTTTAGATTTCTCTACATTTTTGGCCAATACGAACCTCGCTTCTTTCTTGGGTTCGTTGCTTGAGCTTCCTTCACCGGTATAACCTAGACCGGCCTTGTCATTTGAATATTTTTGAGAAGAGAGCATGTTGCCAAGTTTCTTGGTGGAAATGCACTCCACTTTAACATTTGTTTGAATGATTTCAAGTTCAAGGGACTTGATTTTCGAGTAGGCATTCACCAATTCTTCCTTCAGCCCTTCAACTTCACACTTTGCCTCCTTAAGTTGCACAAGTGTGTACTTATACTCTTCTTCAACTTTCTTCATCTTCTTAATGGCATTGTTTGCAACCTTGGCATATTTGTCACAATCTTCAAGCAACGCATCATACATTTCTTGGAGGTTCTTCTCACCTTCATTGAGATACACATCCTCATCTTCTGAATCTTCAATTTCTTCATCTTTAGAATGTATACCAAGCTTATCAACCAAGTCGCTCAACTCATCTCTAGAGTTAATCGTTGTAATTGCCATGAAAGCTGAATAATTTCCCTCACTATCACATTCTCCTCCAGCGTTGGAGTTTGAACTTTCTAAATCACTAAGGGTGGTAGTAAACACTTTATCCTTTCCTCTCAAATAGTTTGGACATTCTTTCTTGAGATGTTCGTGCCCATTACATTCATAGCACACGATTCCTTGAGTTGATGACGTGTCTTTCACATCCTTCTTCTTGTCAATTTTTGGGGATGAGAATTTTCCTTTGCCAAATGACTTCCCACTATTCTTCATCTTGAGAAATTTCCGGAAGTTCTTTGCAAGAAACGCCACCTCCTTTTCTACATCATCTTCTTCGAAGGAATCACCCATTCTCTCATTTATAGTTTTAAGAGCAAGTGATTTGCTGGACTTGTGAGAGGGGAGTCCGAGCTCATAGGTTTGGAGAGATCCAATAAGTTCTTGAATCTTTATCTCATCCAAATCTTTACTCTCCTCTATGGTTGTAAACTTAGCCCGGAAGCTTTCGGGTAAGGATCACAAGATCTTCCTCACCACCTTGGCATCTTCTGTCTTCTCCCCAAGATTGAGCTTGGCAATCACTATCTCATTGAGTCTTCCATAAAAAGAATCAAACGACTCATCGTCGCTCATCTTTACTTCTTCAAACCGAGTAGTGAGCATTTGAAGCTTAGTGTCCTTAACTTTCTTGGAACCTTCGTAGGTTGTCTCAAGAATGGTCCACGCCTCTTTGGCGGTCTTTACATGCGAAATCCTGTGAAACTCATCAGTAGAAACACTACAGAAAATAGCATTAATAGCTTTGCTATTGGCGTTTGCCAAAGCAAGAGCAGCCTTATCCCATTTGGATTTGGTTGTAGTGGGTCTTACATATTCATTCTCAACTGAATCCCACACCATCTCATCAATGGCACAAAGAAAAGCAAGCATACGTACTTTCCAAAAATCATAGTTACTCCCATCAAAGAATGGAGGAGTATTGAAGGATTGAGATCTATCCATCTCACTTGGGGTCTAGGATCACACTAGGATAATGAAATCCGATAAGTGTAGCCGCTCTGATACCAATTGAAAGCTCGGATTTGTGTAAATACACAAGAGCTTGTTTAGACCCCCAAATTCAAATTACAGCTAGATAGCTTTTACTCTAACTTATATTAAGTGCGAAACAAGAGTAAAGAAGCGCAAAGAACTGTTATCACTACCCTAAGCCATATTCATCCATTATCAACAATAAAAGAAAAGTATAAGAGTAGGGAAGAGAGATGCAAACACAAGATAACACCGAGACGTGTTATCGAAGAGGAAACCGAAGAACTCGGCAAAAAACCTCTCTGCGACCCTTCAAGTCGAAATTGATCCACTACAGAATAAAGTTGGAGTACATGAATAACAAAAGACCCTCCAAGCCTAGACTACCCCATGTACTTGAGCCCTCCAAGCTCCTGCTACCAACTAACTTCTCGGAGCCTTGTCTTCTCTAGCTTTTCGGATCCCGCAATTCAGCCCGATTGCATCCGCCAATGAATGGCTCCTTCCAATGCTTCCCAATAGCACCAAAATCTCACTTTACACTCAGAATGAGTGTGGTAAGTGTTTGGGCTATCAACCTCTCAAGGATGTAGAGTTGGAAAGGTAGGAGTTGAGGAAACCACAAGGAGATTGTGGGTATAACAATCTCTAACTCTCAAGTGTATTTTCTAGGGTTTTCTCTCTGAAAAGTACTCTTTACAATTTGTGGGTAATGAGGGTATATATAGTGTAGATAAAGACTTGGTAAAGCAAAATCTCACTTTTTGCCAAATAGAGAGTTTTGCGAGTCCTTCGCGGGTTGGCCTTACCCGCGAGACACTCGCGAAAATCTCCAGTCTAGCATAACTCTTCATCTTCTAGTCATGTGCTCTGCATGTGGCTCTTTCGCGGGTAAGCTTCTCGCGAGACACTCGCGAAAACCACTTATTCATCCTTTGAAGCTTGAGTCTTCACACTCTCTCACACTCATCCCTTACAATTAGAAACCCACATACATACAGGGAAAAACTGTAGGGTCAATTTTTACTGCCCAAGCCCAAGAAGGTATGGATTTTGAGTCCACTGAACCCAAGACAATAAATTTGTAGAGAGTGGGTGAAAGAGCTAGGCTAACAATGAAATAAAAGTATTAGAAAGCAATGTTTGTGGATGAATTTGTATTAATATGTGCTCGGACAGATGTAAATGCAACGTCCGAAGAGGTGTTTTTATTTCCTAAACTTTGGGTTACAATTCTTGGAGCTACAGTAATGAAGTGTACTCTTTTTCCTACTTCTGATTTTCGATCCCCCTCTATCAGAGGCATCCCTATCTTATATAGTACTCCCTTCCTACATCTTCACCGTCCACTTGTTCATCATCAAGACGCCCACTTGAGTGCATGTCCTATCATACTCTCCCTTTAGCCTTGTGTGAGTGGCGGTAGCTGAGAATGCACTGTTCAGGGGTCTTCTCCACATAAATGCGACCAGGAAGGTAGGTGCAGTGCATTTAATGCGGTGGTTGAAGCCTGTCTCTTAGATATTTCTCTGTTCCTGTTATCCTCATGCGTGTCCGAGGTTCATTTCCCTCCTTACATTTGTCAGAAGGATCACTTGAGCCTCCCATACACCTGTCGGACCAAGCTTCTTCGGATCCGAGGATATTGGACTCCTCGGACACATGAACATCTCCTCGGATCTTGCACGTGCTCCTCTCCAGACATGCTCCTTCTACATGGGCCTCTGATTGAATTTTTCATCTCCTCGGAAGAACAGTGTTCCTCAAATAGGGTCTTGGGCCCAATACGTTAGGTTGAGTTTTTCACACCCCACATTAGCCCCTCAAAATTGTAGTTTTTCCCTCGCATCCGAAGAGAAAAAGTAGGATTTTGACTTGCCACGGAGCAAAAACTTGAGAACGGGCAGATTTGAACTGGCATGTGCGTAGACATAAGAACAGACGCTTCATTAATGCCGCTGCAGTTTCCATATTCCCAAGACGCTGCATTAATTGCACCAGGTGGCGCTTTGTCCTTCGTATCCAACGGTGGATGATTGATCCAACGGCTGTGGTTTTTTCTTCAGAATTTGGGCGGGAGTGCCCCTGACCCTTCGCTTGACCCCGTATAAAACCTCAGAGGAAGTTATTTCTTCCTCACTTTGCAAACCTTCAGACGCTCCAGCAAGAACAAGCGTGCCACTCCGTCCAAATCTCTTCGTCGCCGGTTCCAGACTTCCCTAGAATCAGCACGAACCTTTCTACAAGCCTGAAATCCTTTCTCCGGCCTAGTCCTCGTAAGTCGTCGTCCGCCGAATCCTTTAGTTTCCTCTTCGGCCAGTCCGTTTGTGCTTAAGCACCATGGGGAAACTCCAGTACTTGGTGGATAGCCCTGAGCAACTGGAAGCGTTTAGGGCCGCATATCGCATACCCCCAAACGTGGGTGTGAGGTATTGCCCCCCAGAAAAAATACTAACAGATCGGAAGACGGGAGAAGTCGTTATCCCCCTCATCGCCTTCAAAGAAGGGGGAATGACAATCCCCATGGGTCCCATCACCACTAGCTACCTTCGGAACCATAGGCTTACTCCCTGGCAATGCGCGCCTAATATGTTTAGGATCCTAGGAGCGATTGAGGACCTTAACCGTCACCTAGGATTGTGACTCACCTGGCTCGATGTAGTACATATGTACGAATGCCACAGCCAGCAAGATGCGAGATATTACTTAAAATCCCGGTCGGACGTTGTCAGACTCATTTCCTGCCTTCCCAAATCCAACAAAGGGATGAAAGACGACTATGTGATCGTCTCGGGCGCATGGCATGACGACCATCATTGCCCAACCAAGCATGGGAAGCCAGGTGGGAAATGTTAGGTTTAGGCACACTAACCATAGGCTTAGGGTCCTCGTCTTTTAATGGTTTCTGATTCCTCTCTGATTGCTATTTCTGAATTTCTAACCATGTTCTGCTGTGATTTGTAACAGATAAAAGACAAGTTTCTCCTCGGCTCAGACTTACAAATATTGCCGCCTCAATTACCTATTAAGGTCGGAGATTTTTGTGAGCGAGGACGGGCAACTCCGATCTGCTCCCCTTATTCTGGGATACACAGGGAAGCCAAAGGGTTTCCAACCAGTCGGCAACGCAATTGTCCAGGGAGATCATCGCCTTGCACGTATTGACGTCGGTCGGAAAGGTTTCTTGGCGCCAGACGATCTTGAACCCGTACCCCATCCAAATCCTCGGGCTATACCCCCTCTTGTCCAACCACTCCAGCAAGTTCCCCTCAGACAATCGGTTGAAGGTGAGAGGGTTGGCTCTTCCACCTCCTCGCTAGAAGAGCAAATAGACGGATTTTAATTTGAGGGAGAGGCTTCAGGAGTGAACCGAGTGGTAGAAGTCTCAGACGCCGAGGAAGAGGCCTACGAACAGTCAGGCATCCACCTTAATTTGCTAGCCACTCATTCCGAAGACTCCTCAGACGACGACATGGATCTGAGGAGTTTAATGAAGGGCAGGGGCAAAAAGCCCGAGCAGAAAGATGCTGGGACGTCAAAACCAGTAGTGACCCTGCTCTCTGTGCCTACACAGGTCCCTGACCCAGGTTTGAAACCCATACCAAACCTGCAGAAGAAGAGGCCCCACGAGCCTGAAGAGAGGGAGGTGGTCGTGCTACCCAAGACGAATAAACAACAAAAGGTAGCAAGGGACCACCGAAGCAAAAGGGCCTCTTTCACTGAAAACCGGGACGAAGTCGTCGCCGACGTCCGCCGAGGAGGAGGACCTCGCAACTGGTTTCCAAGGCTGGAGCTAGATGGCCCCCCCATTCCTTGGGACACATCCCTCAGGAATTATGATGGGGCAAGGGCAGGGTACGTTGCTGAGGCTCTGCAGCAGCCACTCCTTCTCCCACATGACATGGCCTCCTTCAGGCGCTTCAGCCAACAGGAGCTATTCTTGTCCCTTAAGGGGGATATAGCCATGGTAAGTGCACTATTCCTTAATTCAGGTTTTATCCTTAATTGGCTTTGCTTCTTTTCTTAACCTAATGTTGAAAATGTTGTCATGCAGATTACTCAGCAGATTATCGTGGCCGAGGAATGGAACAAGGAGTCCTGGCTCAAGGCCCAAGCAGTAGCCCAGTCCCAGTCTGAGGTAGAGGCATCTCTCGGCCAGCTGAAGGAGGAATATGCTCGTATGTCCGAGGACCTTAAAGAGGTGACCACTCAGAAGGGAAGCCTCGATGCTGGGATCAAGAATGTTGAAAAGCAGGTCGAGGAACAGCGTAAACAGCTGAGCATGTCAGAGATCAACCTGGCGACCGAAAGGGAGCTAGTGAAGGGCCTCAGAGCTGAACTCCAAAAGGCCAAAGAGAGCGCCAAAGCAGCTGAGCACAAGGCTCAACTGGCCAAGGAGTCAGTTGAAGCTGAGAGGAAGGCGGCGTATCAGTTGGGGGTAGATGTGACCGGGCAGCAGCTTACTGAGCAATTTGCCTTAGTTAGTCGTGAGTACTGCGACATAACCTGGCAAAAGGCATTGGACGCTGCTGGGGTCCCCTCGGACTCTCCCCTGAGGTTGCCTGGGAGCACGTACTATGATCCTGATATCCGAGAGATACCGATGGATGATCCTTCTGTCCCACAGCTTCCTGAGGCCTCTGAGCCAAACCTGGTCAGCCAAGCTCCTCCGTCCACCCTTGGTGCACCCAAAGAGGCTGGTCAGCCAGGTGACAAGGATAAGCCAGCTGAACCAGTCAAAGGAAGAAGCCAAGGGTCGGGTAAAGAGAAAACTCCTGCTAAGCCCAAGGACCAAGCCCTTGAAGCAACTGCTCGGACAGGCCAGGCTGCTGACCCCGTACTCCCTCCAGCGAAAGAATAGATATATAGATCTTTTGTTTTTGCACCTGTACTTTCTTTTGTTTTTATCCAAGGAATTGTAAACTCTTTTCTTTTTATTAATGAAATGACTTCCCATTTGTCTCGGGTGTCTTCAATACATGTTTTATTACTTACTATTGCAGCATATAACTGTACATTGCACTTATAACAAAATAATGCAAATGAACTTGATTGATACATTATACTGATGGTGTGAATAATTGAAATTGATATTGAAAAGAAACAGTCCAAGTAAAAGTCATTAATAAGTAATGATTGCAGCGAGTAGTTGTGTAAGTTTCACACGTCTTTCCAAATATGTAAAGTGTTACTACCCCTCGGCTTCAAATTAAGTATAACTAAGGAAGACAGTCATAAGTGAGAACTAATTTAAACGCAATCAGGAATTTTAGCACTAAGCCCCAGTGACAATAGCTGTGTGGGGGTATTGACTAACCTGTGTCATTTGATTCAAGGGCCATTGGGGGGACAAACGTATTTGAATGTTAACTAACCCTAATCATTTGGTCCGAGGACTACAGGCATGATTGGATTTAAGTTTAAACACTTAGAGAACTGCTACGGAGTGTTAACTAACCCTAATCATC
Source organism: Quercus aquifolioides (assembly GCA_019022515.1). Lineage (NCBI taxonomy): Eukaryota > Viridiplantae > Streptophyta > Magnoliopsida > Fagales > Fagaceae > Quercus > Quercus aquifolioides. The sequence continues at coordinate 242,061 of JAFHAW010000029.1, forward strand.
TGGTCCGAGGACTACAGGCATGATTGGATTTAAGTTTAAACACTTAGAGAACTGCAATGGAGTGTTAACTAACGCTAATCATCTGGTCCGAGGACTACAGGCATGATGGGATTTAAGTTTAAACACTAGAACTGCGACGGAGTGTTAACTAACCCTAATCATCTGGTCCGAGGACTACAGGCATGATTGGATTTAAGTTTAAACACTAGAACTGTAACTGAGTGTTAACTAACCCTAATCATCTGGTCCGAGGACTACAGGCATGATTGGATTTAAGTTTAAACACTATAGAACTGTAACTGAGTGTTAACTAACCCTAATCATCTGGTCCGAGGACTACAGGCATGATTGGATTTAAGTTTAAACACTAGAACTGTAACTGAGTGTTAACTAACCCTAATCATCTGGTCCGAGGACTACAGGCATGATTGGATTTAAGTTTAAACACTATAGAACTGTAACTGAGTGTTAACTAACCCTAATCATCTGGTCCGAGGACTACAGGCATGATTGGATTTAAGTTTAAACACTATAGAACTGTAACTGAGTGTTAACTAACCCTAATCATTTGGTCCGAGGACTACAGGCATGATTGGATTTAAGTTTAAACACTTGAGCTAGTGGCGAATAAGTGTTAACTAACCCTAATCATCTGGTCCGAGGACTACAGGCATGATTGGATTTAAGTTTAAACACTTGAGAGAAGACTTTACGCAGTGAATTGGCACATCGGTTGAAGAAAAGATTCGATTAATAATAGTACCTCTTGAGGTTATTTACATTCCATGGACGTGGTATTACATGACCATCTAGGTCTTCTAAGAAATATGCCCCAATGCCTGCTCCTGAAGTGATGCGATATGGCCCTTCCCAATTGGGTCCTAGTTTTCCCCAAGCTGGATTTTTTGCGGTGCCCACAACTTTCCTCAGCACTAGATCACCAGGCTCTAGAGGCCTTAGCTTTATGTTCGCATCATAGCCTTGCCTGAGTTTTTGTTGGTAATGTGCCAGCCGAACCATTGCATTCTCCCTCCTTTCCTCAATCAAGTCTAAACTCTTCTGTAGTTGCTCATCGTTGTCGGCCGGATTGAACGAGCTAGTTTTTAACGTTGGGAACCTAGTCTCCAAGGGAATGACAGCTTCAGCCCCATAGGTCATTGAGAAGGGGGTCTCTCCAGTAGACCTACGAGGCGTAGTCCTGTAAGCCCAAATTACGTGTGGCAGTTCTTCTACCCATTTGCCCTTTGCATCATCCAACCTCTTCTTTAAGCCATTCAATATGACCTTGTTGACAGCTTCTGCTTGTCCATTACCCTGGGGATAGGCAGGAATGGAGTATCTGTTCATAATTCCCAGCTCACTGCAATAATTCCTGAATGCCTTGCTATCGAACTGTAAGCCGTTGTCCGAGATGAGAGTGTGAGGAACTCCAAACCGAGTAACAATATTCTTCCACACGAACTTTTGCACATCAACGTCTCTGATATTGGCTAGTGGCTCGGCTTCAACCCACTTGGTGAAATAGTCTGTGCCGACCAGAAGGTACTTCTTGTTTCCTGCAGCTTTAGGGAAGGGTCCCACAATATCCAAGCCCCATTGGGCGAAGGGCCATGGGCTAGATAGCGGATTAAGATTTCCCCCTGGCTGGTGAATGTTTGGATCGAAGCGCTGACATTGATCACACCTTTTGACATACTCGTGTGCCTCCTTTTGCATGTTTGGCCACCAATATCCTTGGGTGAGGGCTCGGTGAGCCAATGATCTACCTCCAGTGTGGCTCCCACAGATTCCTTCGTGCAGCTCTTCTAGTAATGGCTCAGTCACTTCAGGGTGCATGCATAACAAGTATGGTCCCGAGTAGGAGCGTCTGTATAATTTCTGGTCCTCGGATAACCAGAATTTGGTCGCCTTCCTCCGAACTTTATCAGCTTCTCCCTTCTCTTCAGGCAATATATCTTCTTTAAGAAATTTGATTAAAGGATCCATCCAGCACGGCCCGGCTCTGACCTAGTGAACCTGGATTGCCTCTGCTTTCGCCTCTGTAGGCTTGTGCAAGTCCTCGACGAGGATGATCCTTGGCAGGTCTTGCGCCGAAGAGGTGGCAAGTGTGGCCAAGGAGTCAGCATGTGAGTTACCATTTCTGGGGATGTGCAGCAAACTGAAAGAGTCGAACTCTGATTGCAGATGTTTAACACGACCCAAGTACCCCTGCATTCTTTCGTCCTTTGCCTCAAACTCGCCTTGTACTTGACCTACTACCAATCTTGAGTCTGAGAACAACTCCACGGACTTCCCACCCATTCTACGGACCATAGTCATTCCCATCAGTAGGGCCTCATACTCCGCCTCATTATTCGTTGCCGAGAAGTCCAGCCTTAACGATTTCTCGATAATGATTTTCTCGGGGGATATCAATACTAGCCCAACTCCAGAACCTCTTTGGTTTGCCGCGCCATCAACGTACACTTCCCAAAGGGAGGGATTCTGTTGGGAGATCATGCCAACTGATTTTTCATCCATGCCTGACGTGGGCTTTACTTCTTCTAACTAGGGCTCCGTGAACTCAGCCACCAAATCCGCGAGGACCTGTCCCTTGACCGATGTGCGGGGCATATATCTTATATCAAAAGCCCCTAAGATTGTGCCCCACTTGGCAATCCGACCAGTGTAATCAGCACTTCGGAGTATAGCCTTGAGTGGGAGTTGAGTGAGAACAATGACCGTGTGGGCCTGGAAGTAGCGAGGTAGCTTGCGTGTGCCAAGCACTACTGCTAGAATAGCCTTCTCCAGAGGCAAGTAACGAATCTCAGCCTCATGCAGCGACTTGCTTACGTAATAAACGGGCCTTTGTACACCAGAGTTTGATCGTATTAACACCAGGCTCACCGCATAGGGAGCTACAGCGATGTAGGCGAACAGTACCTCATCTGGCTCAGGACTGGACATGATTGGTGGCTGAGCTAGATAATCCTTGAGTTGCTGGAATGCCAAGGCACATTCTTCAGTCCATTTGAATCCCTTCCATTTGTTGAGCAGAGAGAAAAAGGGCCGACACCTGTCCGCTGATCTAGAGATGAACCGATTGAGGGCAGCAGTCATTCCGGTTAGTTTCTGAACCTCCTTGGGATTCCGAGGAGCTCGTAGATCGTTGATGGCCTTTATTTGGTCGGGGTTAACCTCAATTCCTCTGTGGGTGACCATGTATCCCAAGAACTTGCCGGACCCCACCCCAAATGAGCACTTAGAAGCATTTAGCCGTAGCTTGTACTTTCGTAGAATCTCAAAGGTACCTTCAAGGTCCTTCACATGCTCGGCTACAATCTTGCTCTTCACCACCATGTCATCTATGTAAACCTCGATATTTTTGCCCAGCTGTGGCTCGAACATCCTCGTCATCATCCTCTGGTAGGTAGCACCCACGTTCTTCAAGCCAAACGGCATCACTTTATAGTGGTAGTTACCAATAGGGGTGACAAAAGCAATTTTCTTCTGGTCCTCCGGGGCTAATGGTATCTGGTGGTAGCCTTGGAAGGCGTCTAGGAAGCTCATCCGAGGGTGGCCGACAGTGGCATCCACCAGCTGATCAATTTTCGGCATAGGGAATGGATCTTTGGGGCAAGCCCTGTTCAAATCGGTGAAGTCTACGCACACTCGCCATTTCCCACTCTTCTTCTTTACCACCACGGTATTTGCCAGCCATTCAGGATAAAAAACTTCTTTGATAGCCCCAGCTTGTTTGAGTTTCGCTACCTCCTCTCTCACTGCGTCAGCATGTTCCTTGGATGGGCGCCGAATAGGCTGTTTCTTGGGGGTGACCAGTGGATTTACCTTCAAGTGGTGGCATATAAACTCCGGGTCTACCCCTGGGGTTTCGTAAGCACTCCAGGCAAACACATCGAGATTTCGCTTGAGGAACTCTATTAGCTCTTCCCTCTCTTGAAGAGGCAGCTGAGATCTGACTTGAAAGAACCTATCAGGATCATCTCCAATAACCACTTTCGTCAAATCCTCACATCGAGTGCCTTCATCTGGATCTTCGACAGGCAATCCCCGAGACTGTAGTTGCTATAAATCCCTTTCGGCTATGTCCAAGGACTCGGCTGGGGTCCTATGTTGAATGGCAGCTACCAGGCACTGTCGAGCAACAGACTGGTCTCCTCGGATCTCATGTATCTGCCCTTTTGATGGGTATTTGAACTTTTGGTGCAAAGTAGAGGGAACAGCCCCAAGTGCATGAATCCAGGGTCTGCCTACGAGCGCCGTGTAGGGTGAATATGCGTCCACAACTATAAAGTCCAACTCCACCACCTCGGAGCCGGACTGCACAGGTAAGCGTATCCGGCCTTTCGGGATGACAGGCCTTCCTTCAAAGCTCAAGAGGGGGGAATCGTATGGCGTCAGGTATTGGGGTTTTAGGCCTAGCCCCTTGTAGAGGTTTGGGTACATTATCTCCACAGCACTGCCCTGGTCCACCATCACCCTCTTTACATTGTACCCTCCTATTCTGAGGGTGATGACTAGTGCATCATCATGGGGTTGGATGGTGCCAATCATGTCTTCGTCCGAGAACCCCATGACCAGCGGGGCACAAGACTTATCTCTCTTCGGTCCTCGGCTTGACTCCCCTACGGATGGTCGGCCTACCGACATAACTTTCAATGGCTAGGATCCTGTTCTCCCCGGCGTGGCGAAGACAACATTTATAGTCCCTAGCGGCGGCTTTGAGGGGTCATCTCTGCGTGGCCCTGAGCCCGCCTGCCCTCGGCCGCTGGAGGGGTGCAAGAGGTGTTTCAGTTTACCATCGCGAACCAGTTGGTCTAAGTGATCCCACAGGCTCCTACAATCTTCCGTGGTATGCCCATGGTCTTGATGGTACTGGCAGTAGAGATTATGGTTGTGTCTCTCGGGGTTTCCTACCATCTTGTTCGGCCACCTGAAGAACGATTCATTCTTGATTTTTTCCAGGACCTGGTGTACTGGCTCTTTGAACACGGTGTTGACCGATTGAGGATTCGTCGATCCTGATTGCCCGGCAAAATCCCTCCGCGGTTTACTGTGGTTGTAACGGTCCGACCTGAAATCCCTCCTCTCCTGGGGGATAACCTTGTCCTTTCCCTTGCCCTGCTGCTGATCTTCTTCAATCCTCTTATACTTTTCTATGCAGTCCATTAGTTGACGCATGTTTGTGACCGGTTTGCCAGATAAAGATGTCCTCAAACCGTGGTCAGTGGGGAGGTCGAGCTTGAATGTGCTGAGGGCCATTGCATCATTGTTGCCCTCCATATCATTGAACATCTCCCAGTATCTGTCTGAATATGCCTTCAAGGACTCGCCTTCCTGCATGGACAAGGATAGCAGTGAAGAGAAGGGTCTGGCCACTCTTCGGCATGTGACAAAACGGGAGCCGAATGCTTGAGTGAGCTCTTTGAAGGAGTTGATGGAGCCTGCCTTCAAGCCGTCAAACCACCTCATGGCAACAGACCCAAGACTGGAAGGGAAAACCTTGCACATCAGGGCTTCGTCTCTGGAGTAGACAGCCATCCTCTGGTTAAAATGACTCACATGCTCCACGGGGTCAGTTTTACCATTGTAGATGGTGAACGTTGGCTGGTTAAAGCGCCGAGGAAGTCTGGCCTCCTCAATCCTGCACGTGAAGGGTGACCTAGATATCTGGTTCAGAGCCCTATTCATGGCATCGTTCTCCATGTCCTCACGTGATGGGCTTCTACGTTGCCTCTTACGATGGGACTCCTCTTCATAGGTGTAGGACTCGCTGGCTGATGTCCTAGATTTATGCTGATAAGAGACATCCTGCTCGTCATCAAAATCCTCCTCAGAGTATGAGGAAGCCCGTTTCCTCTTTGCATGGCGCAACTCCCTTTTTAGTTTTTCTACTTCCAGTTGTAAGTCACGGTTCTTCTCTGCATGGGACATGTGACTTCCGCCCTGTGATTGGCTCTGGCTAAGGCGCACAGTGTGTACACTGCCCTCATGATTTTGTCTCCTCTCTAAGTTGACAAAATGGTCCACGTGTTGGGATGCCCTGGATTCTGCTTGTTGTTCACCTTGTCCTGCCATCATCAACTGTTGTTTTCACTCTTGCACAAGCTCTCCTCACAGACGGCGCCAATTGTAGGGTCAATTTTTGCAGCCCAAGCCCAAGAAGGTATGGATTTTGAGCCCACTAACCCAAGACAATAAATTTGTAGAGAGTGGGTGAAAGAGCTAGGCTAACAATGAAATAACAGTATTAGACAGCAATGTTTGTGGATGAATTTGCATTAATATGTGCTCGGACAGATGTAAATGCAACGTCCGAAGAGGTGTTTTTATTTCCTAAACTTTGGGTTACAATTCTTGGAGATACAGTAATGGAATACACTCTTTTCTCCTTCTGATTTTCGATCCCCCTCTATCAGAGGCATCCCTATCTTATATAGTACTCCCTTCTTACATCTTCACCGTCCACTTGTTCATCATCAAAACGCCCACTTGAGTGCATGTCCCATCATACTCTCCCTTTAGCCTTGTGTGAGTGGCGGTAGCTGAGAATGCACTATTCAGGAGTCTTCTCCACATAAATGCGGCCAGGAAGGTAGGTGCAGCGCATTTAATGCGGTGGTTGAAGCCTGTCTCTTAGATATTTCTCTGTTCCTGTTATCCTCATGCGTGTCCGAGGTTCACTTCCCTCCTGACATTTGTCAGAAGGATCACTTGAGCTCCCCATACACCTGTCGGGCCAAGCTTCTTCGGATCCGAGGATAATGGACTCCTCGGACAAATGAACATCTCCTCGGATCTTGCGCGTGCTCCTCTCCAGACATGCTCCTTTTACATGGGCCTCTGATTGAATGTTTTCATCTCCTCGGACGAACAGTGCTCCTCAAATGGGGTCTTGGGCCCAATACGCTAGGTTGAGTTTTTCACACCCCACAAAAACAATTGAAGAAATTTACAATCAAATTTGGTACGAAATTAAAGTCAACACAAAATAATTGTAAATTACAACTTTACAATAGCATTATTGATTTATACTGTAATACATCATTTGTCAATGAGGGAAAGGAAAACAAAGGTAATACTTCAAGCCAAATTACAGTATCTATCTATGAAATCCTTTACATAGTCAGCAATTGCTCAGGCTAATTATTCCATCCTTGATCACATGAGCAACAGACTAGGAACGAAGACCCAGCAAAAGATTAGAAACTTCCAAGAGAAAATGACCAAATGGGGAAAATAGACCTGGTTTAAAGGGTATAATAACATTGCAGGAAGTGCCTTTTTATCACATTCAAATGATTCAAAGACACAGCTGTTTATAGATAAATGAATAACATTCAAAGACACAGCCAATGCGCACTTGGATGATTTCAAATAAGAACACTAGCTGTCCCCACATTAATAGAATAAGGCACAAATTATGTATACAGTGGCGGCTTCAGGAATTTTGTTTAGGGGGTTCATTAAAAAATTTTAATAAAAAAAGAACTTGAATATATCAAGTTATCGACCAAAAAAAAAAAATAATAATACATGAAGTTTTACAATTTCCTTCTACAAGTATTCAAATTTTGAATTGTTATATGATAATTCATTTTAAGTATCTATTGCCAATGTGGGTAGCTATGAGCCTATAATCATTTTATTTTGTTAAGTTTATCTAACATTTTTATTTTTATGCAGTTTTTATTAACTATTTGTTATTGTTTTTATAAAAATATTTTAAACTAAATAACTAAACTAAACTCATTGGCTTTGTATTAATTATTGACGCACATAACCATACTCATTCATACATAAAATTATACACTAGTGTCTACTTAACCAATCAAATGCTTGGACAATCACTAACTTTAAATTTTTTTTTTCTTGAATTTTACTAACTTTATAACAAAAAGTTATTATAAAATGATAACAATATACACACATGTAACAAACCATATCTATTTCCTAATTATTAAATTATATATATTTATATTATAATGTACACACAAACATCCACACACATCATAATTCACACAAATAATATTATAATAAAAAGTAATGCACATAATCAATATTAGACACACTCACACAAATAATATAAATTTATAAAAAATAGTGACACTTACAATTCACAAACACTTACATTTTATTAGAGTTGGAAATACTTGTAATAAAGGTGTGTAAAATTTATGTCAGAGTGTGCAAATATATTTTTAAGAAAAAAATTATAGTATTAAACTAAAAAAAATATTTTTTATATATAATTTTTTTGGAAGTCAGGGGGTTCATTTGAACACTTGAGAATAGTGTAGAGCTGCCCATGTATGTATAGCTTGACACATAATAGATATATAATTAATAATTTTAGATCAGTTAAACTCTACAAGCACTCTTTCGGACAAAAACTTGCAATAAATTATGTATACCTTGACACAAAATTGATGTTTACAAAGTTGTGCAAAAGTGTGTGTCCCTAGCATTTCTCGACACAAAATAAAGTAAGAGATGACCTGAGAAATCATAACAAAAATTAGAAGCATTATTATTACATGATTGTAATATGTGCATACATGTTAGTGTGTTGAAGAGAAATAGAAGACCACATGAGTTCCAATTCGTGTTTGAGTAGGAGTTGTGTTCAATAATTAATACTTGTGAGAATCCATGTTTAATAAGGATTAGTAGTTGTAGGTGGCTATAAGACATGGTTTATTAGGTTTTAGGAGGTGTGCGTCTATTCTAGAAGAATAAGAAAGAGTGTACCGCATGTTGAAGAAAACAGAGAAAAAGGTGAGCCACACAAAGAGAATTGAAAGAGCAGCCAAGAGGGAGCCGCTTGGAGAAAGAAGACAGCCAAGAGAAAGAGTTGTGCATGGAGAAGAAAAATAGGGAGGAGAGAGCAGAGTGTTGCCGTCTTTGAGGGAGATAATTAGTATGTGTGAGAGCAAAGGAAAACTAGAGATATTTTTCTCTAGTCGTGAGACATACACAAGAATTATTATAATTAATTTGATAATAGTAAAATTATTTGGAGTTTGTCCTGTAGTTTTTTTTTTCAAAGAGAAAAGAGTTTTCTGCGTAAATATTTGTGTCTTGTATGTGATTGCTATTTTAAATTGATAATATTGTTAGTAATACTATTCGGAACCCAACATGCAGGATATATGTAGCCACTAATCCTAGACTAACCCTAGGGTTTTAGTTATTACACTACATGTGTGTTTGGCAAAAATTATTTTTACTAACTTATTTTACTATTCAGCTTATTTTTGCTACTATTCATGGATCCCACTGTACTTTTTGGTATTATATATGGGTTCTACTGTACTATTTCAGCTAACTTTTATTTTTATTTACAGTACTTTCAACCAAAAATTTTGTTTCAGTAAAATAAGTGGATCCTAAATAGACCTTACAAATAGGATCAGGACTCACTTCATTGGGAAACAAGTACATGGGTGCATGGACCTACAATGAATTTTGAGGTTCAATTCCTGGGTCATAGTATCTTAGGCCCTGTTTGGTTTTTTTTTTTCATTACTCATCATCATATCAGACATTCCTGTTAGCCTACCCGCCTCGCACCATTTCATCATTTCATATCACTCATTGTTCATTTCCTTTTCCCTTCAACCCCCAAGACTTTCCCAAAACCAGAGACTTTAACCCAGGCATTCCTTTTTTTTTTTTCAAACCCCAATACCCACAACAGCCACTTCGGTTTTGAGGTCAAAGCACAAACCCAAAAAATTCATTAGCATCCTTGAAGCACCCAAAAAATTCACAAACCCACAACAACCAATTCGTTGCCCCAATCGTTGAATTTTTTTATTTTTTTTATGGGTCTGAGATGAGAAAGGCAAAAAGGAAGGAAAAAAAAAAGAAAAAAGAAGAAGAGAACCCAGAAACCCAGTGAAAAGGAATGGAAAAAAAAGAAAAAAGAAAAAAGAAAAAAGAAAAAAAAATGCAACCAAACCCAGAAACGGAATGTGAAAAGGAAAGAAAAGAAGAAGAAAAAGAAAAAAAAAAAAAAAAAAAAAAAAAAAAAAAAAAAAAAAAAAAGAAAGATGAAGAGGACCCACGGTAGACCCAGCCTGAAAGGGAAAAGAAAAAAAAAAATGAAAGTTCAATATGGGTATGAAACACCCTTGAACGTTTAGACCCCAAATTACAAATTATCAATTTAAGTTTATAATCAAACAATTAATGTGCGAAACATGAACATAAGCCAACCACAGAATTGATATTTAATCTAAGCCAAATATAAACACATCCACAACAGTAAATATAAGGCAAAGATAAAGAGAAGGAAGATGCAAACACACGGACAACACACGATGTGTTATCGAAGAGGAAACCGAAATCCTCGGCGTAAAACCTCTCCGCCACCCTCCAAGCGGTGAAATAATCCACTAAAGAATGTAATTGGGATACATGAACAGCAGAAGACCCTCCAAGCCTAATCTACCCAAGTACCTAAGTCCTCCAAGCTTCTTGCTCCAACAAGGTTGCGCCGAACCTATTTCTTCTTTAGCTTACCGGATTCCACTACTTGACCATAGCATCAACCAATGTATATTGGTTCCTTCCAAACTGCTTCCCAAAAGCACCAAATAAACCTTCTCACAGACGTGGGTATGGTGAGATAAGGATTTGGCAAAGAACCTCTCAAGGGTATGACAATGGAGAGGAAGAGAGTAGAGGAATTTGTAGAGTCTTTAAGGTAAAGATTGTGGATGAATCAATCTTGTATTTCTCTAGGGTTTCTCTTACAAAATTCTCTCTGGAATCTCTCACAATTTAGTGGGTATAAGGGTCTATATATAGTGGTGTGTGTTTGGAATACGAAGAGTCAGTTTTTGCCAAACAGGGCTGGTTGGCGACTTGGCCTCGCGGCTTGTCGCAGTCGCGAGTTCAAGTCGCGACGTAATGGCCTGGCCAGCCTAGGACTTTTGTCCTGTAGTGCGATAGTTGGCGCGACCCTTCAGCTCTCCTGTGTGTTTCTCACGTGCCTGCAGTTGGCAGCTTGCCAGTCACGAGTCCTAGCCGCGAAACTCTGCTTCTTTGCACAAACTTGAGCTTTTCTTCACACTCTCTTCACACACTACTCTTACATGAATCCCACCTAAATACAGGGTTACTAAGTACTAAAATTACAAGCAAATTGGCACGGAATAAAGCCAACAAGATGGTTGATAAATTTCAACCTTACAATCTCCCCCTTTGTCTATTTCATGACAAAACCCTAAAACAAACTCTAGACTTAACGCGTTAGTTGGGAACAGCAGGAAAACTCACTCACACCTAACTCTAGAATCTGTGAAGCTTTTGAACCATAAGAACAAGTATCTCCTAAAACACAACAACACCATAAGTTCATTGTATGTAGAAACTTGTAATGCATATGGAGCAAGCATAAAGCGATCAAGCACAATGGAATAAAGCAATAAGCCATGGCAAGACCAAAATAGGTAATCACTATAACCAAGTGATCACAATGCTCATTCACACTTGGAATGAACATCCGGACATTCAAGATGACAAACACAAGGCAAATCACTTGAATGACCAACACTCAACCAATGCACAGTACATGAAGTATATGCATCTAGGAAAAATCCTACAAGGGCACAAGAGTGACAGTACTTAGAAGGAAATGCAAAACATTTTGTTAGAAGTACTGATTTAACAAAGCACAAAGGCCTTCAAATGTGCATAGAAACAAACCCTTAAAGCTTACATAAGCAACATGGGTACAAACTAAAAGCATAACAGTACAAATGCTGAAAAACATCTGAAATAAACTATCCAAGAGTTAAGAGTTTAAGCCAAACCAAAAACTGAAACCACTGAGTAACAAACCTATACTAACAGCAGTTAACTAACACAATATCAAAGCTATAAACAAAACATCATAAAATATGAAGGCTCCCCCTCAAGAACAGCCCCAAAATTTCTCCCTCTTTTTGGCACGAATGGCCAAAGGGTCACTGTTGTAATTTGGTGAAAACGCTATCAACTTGTGTTGCTAAAACATCGATCTGGTCCAGCATGACTGCTAATCTCTCTGACTGCTCTCTCTGGCCTTGTCTGAGAGTCTTTTCCAATTCCTCAAGGCGCTTGTGGAGGTTCTCAAACAGCATCTCTAACCTATCAGGTTGAGGGGCAGACTGTGCTTGTGTAGTGCTAGGTTGCTGTGATACCTGGGTGGCATGTACATGTATATCTGGCTCAGGAGTAGATGGAGTAGCAGGAGAGAAATGTGCACTCTTTGGAGTTTTGGATGAATGACTTCTACTAGCTTGTAGAGTGGACATAGAAATTGGACAAGGACGAGCAATTATTTTCCCAACTGAGGGAGGAGTAGCACCTTCACTTAGAACAAATTTCATAATTAGACTGCAAAATGGAAGGCACCCTCGTTCTACTGTTCGAGTCGCTGTCTTTCTTATGATATAAAAGATATAGGCACAAATGTCAATGGTGGTGCATGTGATGAGATCACATAGAAATTGAGCCATTCCAAGGTTGATATACACCGTGTTGGTCAACAGATAGAGGTTGGTAAACATGATCAGCTTCAATGTTGTCAAATCAGGTGAAAACTTGGTAGTACTTATGGATGTGCCGGCACTGGAGATGTCATGGCTAGGACCAAGAACTTGGTGAATGTCGTGAATCATTGGAGTGCGATCATCATAAGGAGTTAGGTCGGCATTCTCAGGTCTAGTGATTTTGAGAAGTTCAGCTATGGTGTCCAGACTAATGATGAACTCCGTTCCTCTTACCAAACAGTGTAGTTCACTTTCAAGATCGACTGTGTTGGCGAAACACTCCTTCACTAGTTCCATCATTGGATCAACAAAATTTCCAAATAATTCTGCCTAATCTTTTGTCTCGAAGATCCGAAGGACAAAAGTGGTTTCCAAAGTGTCAAATCTGACCTCTCGTTCCACTATAGGAGTTGCCCGGTCGAAAATGCTTGAGTAAGCATGTAGGTGCTGAGGAGTTCTGAACAATTCACTATTGAGTTCAGTAGATGCGTGTGATGAAGAACGTGTTCGTTTTGCAACAGGTACTGTTTCCTCTTTTGTCATAACCTCTTTTCCTTTGAAGGATCATCGAGACATCTGTAAAAAAGCAAACACACAGCAAAGTACCAAATCCACAACACACTCATTTTGTTAGATCTAGTTAAGAGATGAGAGTACAAAGACTAAACAGACTTAGAAGATATAGAATCACAGAACGAGAACTAAGTCAATAAAGTGACAGAATAAGCATTGCTAAAGACTTGAAACACATGAAAGAGGAAACAGATGCCAAACACACAGAGAGTAACAGGCATTACAGCTCACTTTGTTAAAAATAAGTAGTAAAGTGTCACAGACAACAGACATATCAACACAATATCATGAAAGTGATATGCACAGACAGAGACAATCAAGGTAAAAAAATAAGTCAAAACACCATGTGAAGCAACACTGAACAAGTCATTGACAACAAAAACCCATTCAACAAACCCAACCAAAAGACCAAAATATTCACAACAAAAATAACAGTCAAACAGATGACATTCACTATAATGAACAACCCAAAACTAAACACCCCAAAGCAGGAGCAGACAAACCCCAAATAGCAGAACCCAAAGATTTGAGCAAACCCACTTTTGAACACATTATATCGTAGAACATAGGTGCAACATTCAAAACAAGAAAATAGTGGTCAAAACAGTAAGAATGAAGTGAGGGAAGGAAAACCCATACCTTTTTCTTGGTGTTTGAAGAAGACATGATGCAAAAATGGATTCTTTTTCAGTGAGACACGGAGTGTTTGAGTGAGAGAAATGAAGAAGACAATGAACAGTCACTGATATTCGAGGGAAAAACTGAAAAATCATTTAAAAAACTGTCCATAAAATGCAAAACACGCGTTTTTCGCGACTGGGTTAAGTCGCCAATCAGTCGCCAGGGTAAGCCGCGAAACACTGTGAAGGTAAGAAACTTGAAAAATTTCTCTAAGTGTTTTTCGCGACTGGAAGGTCTACCCGCGAGATAGTCGCGAGATGAGTCGCGAAAATCTCTGAGTACCCCTCGCGACTGGACCTTCCACCCGCGAACAAGTCGCCACACTGAGCCGCGAAAATCATAAAAACACAAATTTTGAAAAATTTTCTAAGTATTTTTCGCGACTGAGACCTTGACTCGCCAGGGACCCGCGAAAATCTCGGAGAGAGCTTCGCGACTGGAGCATGCGACTGGACCTACCCGCGACTGAGTCGCCAAAACAGGGCAACACTGTTTTTGAAATTTTTGACATTTTTTGTAAAACAAACAACTTTCCAAAAACAACTTAAAACACTCAAAAATCTTTTTGTGTTTGATCAACAAAGATTGAGCTTGTGAAAACACATTTAATCAAGTACACTCACACAAATGAATATGGCATTCATTGAACATAGACTTGTGTGTTGTGTGTGGATATCAAAAATGAGATAGTCCTTAGTCCAATGTGAAGCTTCAATGATCAATTCAATCAAGGCATACACAACTAGCACTAGATAATGTGACCTATCTCAATTATAGAAACATGCATATATGACCTCCCACATGCACTTGATAACAATTCTTTGAAACTTTTCATTTGGCTCCATATTCAACATATCATTTGCACTTTTTGAGCAAAGAAAATCTCATTTTGAGAAAGATGCCTGAAATTTTTGATTTTTCAATTAATGAGTTAGCCTTTGGCTTTTTGGGCATTATACATTTTATTTTTGTCGCTTTCCCTTTTTCCTAGTTGAATACTAGTATGTGCGACAGGCTTTTGTAGCTCTATATCTCTTTTCATTTGGAGATTTACATTTAGAGAGCTCTTTTAAGCAAAAAAATAAAAAGTAGGAAGATATATAGGCATGAGTCTATGCATGTCTCAAGATCAACAAAACAATTCACTAATCATTCATGACAAGGTTCAAGATCCATTTACAACAATCACATAGATTTCAAAATTTCTCCCACAAAGATATGCGTGCAAAGGAAACAAGCTAAGCTCGTGGATGCACAAAGCCATTAGTACAAGGGTACAAGGCAAAACATGCTTTGAGACAAAACTCAACAATGTGATCAAACTTTTTGGATTTTCTACTTTTTATGTGTTTTTGGATTTTTGACACAAAAACAGTAAAAGAATGATCAAAAATAGATAAGACAATGTAAAAACATTTTAAACACAAACAAAACAAATCAAATTTCAACACTTAAAAAAAAAAAAACATACAACTAATCATATCCACAAAGCATAGGAAGAATTAATACATGGACATGTTATAATGCTTATGCATGAGTACCCTTTGTCACCCACACGTCACGTGCGTTTGGGGTGATGTCCTTTACGGATTGGGTACGAGAGTTAGGGCTGTCAAACCTTTGTGTGAAGCTTTCTAAGAAATTGGTGAACACACTGATCATCTTCATAACGTCCACCATTTCTGGATCACAGTTTTGACTTCTTAGTTGCTCACCACCCCAAGACCTATTGTCATTTCTTCTTCCTCTTGATCGAGGAGCGCTTGCACTGTTCAATGCTCTCAGCTTGTGACAGTTGAGTCTAGTATGTCCTTGCAATCCGCAATAGTGACAAAGATAGTTTGTTCTAGGACCCTGCTGTTGTCTTGAGAGTGATCTTCCTCTAGCTCCAAATCTGGCTTCTGATTGATTACTGGACTTGTTAAACACCCGTTGATTAGCCACATTCTTCTTCTTCTCAGCCTCAACTATCTCAGGAGTAGGCTTATCAACAGCCGTCTCTTTAGTCTTCACAAACTTTACTTCTTTGGTGACATTGGCTGATAAGCTACTTCCTCCGGTATATCCCAACTCGAACTTGTCTGAGGCATGTTTTTGAGATGAAATAACATCATCTAGCTTCTTGGAGGAGACCCTATCTACCTTGGCATGAGCTTGCATAACTTCTTGCTCAAGAAATCTCACTTTTGTGTAAGCTTCTGATAGCTCACCATTTAGCGTCTCAATTTCACACTTTGCCTCCTTGTATCGTGCCAGAAGACTTTTGTAATCTTCCTCAGCTCTCTTCATCTTCTTCACAGCTGCATTAGCCACCTTTGCATATCCACCGAATTTCTCAAGAAGTAAGGCGTAATTCTTTTGAAGACCAGATGTATCTTCATCTTCTTCAGCTTCTGATTCTTTAACTACCCCAATAGACTCCAAATCAGAACACTCACCCAGCTCATTCACAAGAGTACTCAAGTCATCTGAAGATCCCACATGTGCAATGGTCATGAATGCGGAGTAATTTCCTTCTCCCTCATAGCTCTCTCCAGAGTCAGATTTTGATGAGTCTGAATCACTTAAAGTAGTGGCATAGACCTTTCCTTTTGACTTCAAATAGTTGGGACATTCCTTTTTAAAGTGTCCATGTCCATTACACTCAAAACATGTGATTCCTTGAGATGATTGGGAATCTCTATCATCTTTCCTTCGGAATTCTTTCTTCTCCCTCCCGGAATTCTGAAATTTTCCTTTGTCACCAAATTTCCCACCATTCTTGAGTTTCAAGAATTTTCGGAAGTTCTTTACAAGATATGCCGCATCTTTATCTACTGCATCTTCTTCCGAAGGGTCATGAGATGCCACTCTCTCATCAATTGTTTTAAGAGCAAAAGATTTGCTCTTCTTCTGTGTGGGCAGTGACAATTCATATGTCTGCAATGAGCCAACCAGCTCTTGAACTTTGATGTCATCAAGATCCTTGCTCTCTTCAATGGCCGTTACTTTGGCACGGAAACTTTCTGGTAGTGACCGAAGGATCTTCCTTATGACTTTAGAATCCTCCATCATTTCCCCCAAATTGAATTTGCCGACGACCACCTTGTTCAGCTTACTGTAAAAAGAGTCAAAGGACTCATCCTCACTCATCTTTAGCTTCTCAAAGCGAGTGGTCAACATCTGGAGTTTGGTGTCCTTCACCTTCTTAGTCCCTTCATAAGTTGTCTCTAAAATTTTCCATGCTTCCTTAGCAACGGTGATATGAGAGATCCTGTGAAATTCTTCTGGAGAGATACCACAGAAAATGGCATTCAAGGCTTTGCTATTGGCATTCAAGGCTTTGCTATTAGCATTAGCTGCTGCAAGTGCTGCCTTGTCCCAAGTGGATTTGGCGGCCTCCGGCCTTGTCCATCCTACTTCAACTGCATCCCACACAGTATCATCAATAGAACACAAAAACGCCCTCATTCGGACTTTCCAAAATGCATAATTATTACCATAAAAAAATGGTGGTACATTAAGGATTGAGACCTATCCATCTCAAACGGGGTCAGGGATCACACTTTGGTATTAAAACCACAGCAAGTGTACCCACTCTGATATCAATTGAAAGTTCAAAATGGGTATGAAACACCCTTGAACGTTTAGACCCCAAATTACAAATTATCAATTCAAGCTTATAATCAAACAATTAATGTGCGGAACATGAACATAAGCCAACCACAGAATTGATATCTAATCTAAGCCAAATATAAACACATCCACAGCAGTAAATATAAGGCAAAGATAAAGGGAAGGAAGATGCAAACACACGGATAACACACGATGTGTTATCGAAAAGGAAACCGAAGTCCTTGGTGTAAAACCTCTCCGCCGCCCTCCAAGCGGTGAAATAATCCACTAAAGAATGTAGTTGGGATACATGAACAGTAGAAGACCCTCCAAGCCTAATCTACCCAAGTACCTAAGCCCTCCAAGCTTCTTGCTCCAATGAGGTTGCGCCGAACCTATTTCTTCTTTAGCTTCCCGGATTCCGCTACTAGACCATAGCATCAACCAATGTATATTGGTTCCTTCCTAACTGCTTCCCAAAAGCACCAAATAAACCTTCTCACAGACGTGGGTATGGTGAGATAAGGATTTGGCAAAGAACCTCTCAAGGGTATGACAATGGAGAGGAAGAGAGTAGAGGAATTTGTAGAGTCTCTAAGGTAAAGATTGTGGATGAATCAATCTTGTATTTCTCTAGGGTTTCTCTCACAAAATTCTCTCTGGAAGCTCTCTGCATTTCATAGGTATAAGGGTCTATATATAGTGGTGTGTGTTTGGAATACGAAAAGACAATTTTTGCCAAACAGGGCTGGTTGGCGACTTGGCCTCGCGGCTTGTCCAAGTCGCGAGTTCAAGTCGCGACGTAACGGTCTGGCCAGCCTGGGACTTTTGTCCTGTAGTGCGACAACTGGCGCGACCTTTCAGCTCCCCTGTGTGCTTCTCACGTGCCTGCAGTTGGCAGTTTGCCAGTCGCGAGTCAGCCACGAGTCCTAGCCACGAAACTCTGCTTCTTTGCACAAACTTGAGCTTTTCTTCACACTCTCTTCACACACTACCCTTACATGAATCCCACCTAAATACAGGGTTACTAAGTGCTAAAATTACAAGCAAATTGGCATGGAATAAAGCCAACAAGATGGTTGATAAATTTCAACCTTACAAAAAAGAAGAAGAAAACCAGTGTGAAAGGGAAAAGAAAAAAAGAAGAAGAAGAAGACATGTGTGAAGAAGAAGACTGGTGTGAAAGAGAAAAGAAAAGAAGAAGAAGAAAAAAAGAAGAAGATGAAGAAGACCCATAGCAAACCCAGCGTGAAAGGGAAAAGAAAAGAAGACGAAGACCAGTGTGAAAGGAAAACTCATCAAACCCAATGAACCAAAAAAAAAAAAAAAAATTTCAAAAGTTGCGGCTATTGCTCTGACAGTGAGTCCCTGTGTGTGTTTGGAAACTGAGTTTTGAAAACTGAAAACACCTAAAAAGTTTCCATAACTCATCACTAAAAAATCAAAGAATTGAGTGATGGAAACAAAAACTAGAAACAAAAACCAAACAGACTTTTCAACCATGAGTCTCATCATTTTTGAGTTATGGGTGATGAAAACAGAATTATGAATGATAGAAACAATAAATCCAAACAGCCTCTTAACATCCTTCCCAAACTGAAGGAGGCTTTAGAATGTGAAGAAGACTTTTGCTCAACGTGAAATGGAAGGTACGATTGGGGATGATGGCTAATACTGATTTATGAAAGAGCGTGTCGATAGATAAAAGATTTACTGGTAGTTGAAAAATGCATTGACGCATCAATTATATAAACAGAGTTGTTGGTTGTGTGACATGTGGTTTGACTGGGCGCATCTACCCATTGTACGTAAGTTAGTATGGTCTCATAGTAAGATGTTATCTTGACAGTGATTTTTTGGTAAATGGGAATGCTTGGGTTTGTTGGATTTTGAAATCTCACGTTTTCAACATTTTCCACTCCCCAACCATTTTAATAAGGAAAGTTTTAACTTGTTGAAGAAATTTTACTTGACTGCTTCCTTCAATTTTTTTTTTTTTTAGAAATTGTATTAACGTTTATTTTAAATATTGATTTCTTTTAATATATAATTTTCTTGTCATATAAAGTTCATTAACTCTAATCGCATTTAAAGATTATGTTTCTAAAGTATATACAAGTAAATATCTTTACTAAAATCACCGCGTACTCTTGGTGCGGTGATCACTCTTCAAGTATAAGTGCTTGTGGGGTGTGGGGGGTAAGAGCCGGGATTCAAGTCTCCAGAAGGGAGTTTCACACACATATACACTTAAATTAGGCTAGAGTAGAAATTCTATCTTGTATAAAATATGAAAAGATACCATGATTTTTATGATTAAAAGTCTAGGACATGTTCTGTTTTGTATTAAAAAAAAAAAACTATATATTTTAATTGAGCATTAATATTAAAATATTCTTTTTGAAATACATTTTATATGTTAAGAAAAATAAAAGTGTTTATTCTTTAATTGATCCAAAATTAATTGATATGTATAAAGTTTTTTTTTTTTTTTTCTAAAACTATTATCATACTTTTTTTTTCTTCTGAGAAGAGCAGTTATTATACTCTAATGTGTTATCTTTAATTTATTTAATATAAAAAGCCTGGTGTAAAATTTTTAAAGAATATTAAATGTGATTAACATAATTTAAATACTAATTACACAATAAATTAAGGAAAGAAAATACTTAACTAGAACCCTGAAAAACATTTCTAACTCCATAACTATTGGTGACTATATCATTACTAAATTTACCATACAAACAGTAATTCGAATCTTAATATAAGGGACTTAAGATTTGTGATTTATTAATATTAGTATCAATCAAAATTTATAGGATTATTTTCACTAGAACTTCGTTTTTAAATTCCTAATATTTTGGTCTTCAAAAAACTTTAACATACAAAATAGTTTGTGTGATGCAATTATTAGATATATTTTGTTAAATTGCAAATTTTTTCCTTATATCTTAAAATGTGTTAGTTTAGTTTCTATCATTTCAAAATATTTTATCACTATATAATGGAAGAAAATTTTAACATAAGAGGTAGAGTAGGGACAGAGATTACTACAATAAATTACCGATTGTCCAAAATTTAAACTTTTAGGAAATTATGAATTTAATTATTTAACTATAATTCTAACATATTTTTCAAAAATTTAAAAGTATAATAATAAGAACGATTTTAAAATAAATATCAAATGTTAAATATTATATATACAATGTAAAAGGATCTACGGAGGATGTTCATCGATATGGATGAAAAAGAAATTAAGACAACTAGCCAAATTGTACCTTGAAGGAAGCTTATTTTTATTGGTTTGTTTGGTTGAAAAATTGTTTTTGAAAAGAAAAAAGATGAATTAATTCTATTAAAGAGATTTATTTTTCTTTATCTAGGAAAATATATACTTAGTATACAGTAGTTAAATGAGCTGCGTATGATATAAGAGTAATAAGAGGAACAAATGATACATTAATCAATTATATAAATTTATTTATTTTTCCCTCTAATTACTCATATGTCATAAGTAATTCATTTAATCAAAGTGTATTCAAAATCTTTTTAGGTGAATGTGCAACCTATGGAGTTTATTTAATTTTTAAATCCTAAATAAAAATTTAAAAGGGGATGTAAGATTCAATGAAAATGTATTATAAATTTTATAAAATCTAGAGGTGGTTATTAATTAAATTTTATATATAAATTTTTACTTTTTTAAGGGGGAAAAAAAAGAGATGAGAGAGGAATTTTTGAAAACCTAGGGGCCGGGCAATTGCCCCTGGCCACCCCCTCAACCACTATCTTCACTAAAATGAGATTTATTTTGTTGAGAATAAAAGAGAAAGGTAAAATGAAGACCAAGGATTATGTGGCTCAAAATGATTAATTGCTTATATCTAATTGTTTAAGTTATAAAGCCTTAGAGGTTACACCTTTAGTGTATGATCAAGTACTATATACAATGAACTTATAACATAGCATAAATAGAGGCTATAGAGACTAGTATTAACCCTACGTGAACTGAAAATGTAATTGGACTTTTTGTTCTATTACATAATAAAATAATATAATTTATTATCTTTAACATATTTAAATTGATAAACATTCTTGTAGAAAAGAAAATTTTGATAACAAATGGGGAAGGGTTTTGAAAGGAACAAAATTTTCAATTAACGTGAACGAATAATTATAACAATTTATAAGTATGCAACATGTAGTGCAAAATAAAATGAACAAAAACATATAGCACTACTACAAAATATTCACATCCATAATTAATGAGCATGACACTCCACGAATTTTTTTGCCTTGACAATTCACAATTCACATTTATCACTTTTTCTTTTTGGGTTAAAACATCATTTGTCACTTTCACTAGTTCTCAAAGAGAGATATCTACTTCTTCTCCCATTGGTGTAAGGATTCTTATTTCCCCGTCTATGGTCAAGAATTCAAACTTCAGTATTTTGGACCTTTACCTATGCGTGTTACTTTTTTTTCTCAATGACTGGAAGACTGGACTTATGCATAGTATAAGATGGCAGAAAACATGGCTTTATTGGAATAGCTAACAAGGAATTTAGATGGTGATGGGGAGGTTCAAACGTTTCATCTCTGAATTGTTTGGTGGATTGGCTCTTATTCTTCTGGTTCATGCTCAGGATCAATCAGGTATGATAATCTAAATCTTGCAATTTTATTGGTTTAGGTTATGGCTATGGCTAAGATATTGTTATTTCTCTGTCACAGACTTCATAAGCATAGATTGTGGGTTGCCAGAATATTCGAGCTATAGAGAGTGGAGCACAGGCGTAGATTACATCTCTGACGCGGGATTCATAGACTCTGGCATAAATAGGCAGATATCAACTGAATTTAAAGGTGATCTTCAACGACAAGTATGGAGTCTCAGAAGCTTTCCTGAAGGAATCCGAAACTGTTACAGCATAAGGATTACGCAAGGCACCAAGTATTTGATCCGAGCAACTTTCTTGTATGGAAATTATGACGGAGAAAGTAAGTTACCAGAATTTGATGTTCATCTAGGAGCAAATATGTGGAATACCATCAAAATAACGAATGTATCCGATGGTTTGGTTAAGGAGCTGATACATGTACCACCTCTAAATTATATTCAACTGTGTCTTGTAAACACGCAACGTGGGACACCGTTTATATCTGCAATAGAGTTAAGGCCACTGCCCAATTC
Source organism: Quercus aquifolioides (assembly GCA_019022515.1). Lineage (NCBI taxonomy): Eukaryota > Viridiplantae > Streptophyta > Magnoliopsida > Fagales > Fagaceae > Quercus > Quercus aquifolioides. The sequence goes on from JAFHAW010000029.1 coordinate 264,648, forward strand.
GACGTATGTGACAACAGATGGATCACTAGAACGCTTTTGGCGCGTGGATGTTGGTTCCGAAAGCAATTCACCATACAGGTTAGTCATTGTGGGCTAATTCAAAATTTTCACATATTCTGTTTTATTAAAAATTATAATAAAAATGATCATAAGTTGTATTAAACTTAGACAAAAATTTTAACATGTATCTAATTACGTTTATTTTTTTTAATAGTTCAATTAATTATGTATATTTTTATGATAAAAATGTGTTTATTTTTAAATTTATTCATGCGTATGTATGAGTTACAAGCTAGAATAACTTTATGATGATGGTTAAAATATGATAGTTTCAACTTATAATGTCTGCTCCTGATAATATTTTTTTTTTTATATTATTAAACTAAGAGATCAATTAGTTTTTGGTATAGGCGGAGATTGAACATTTAATCTTTTATTCAATCATTAGAAATTTTACTAGGCCAGTTAATCTAACTGGAACTCAGTGTGCCATGTTTACTTAATAATAAACATTGATAATGTTTCTAAAAAAAACACTAATAACTTATTATGTATATCCCACAAATTATTAATATTAATTTTGTTGCGACTTGTGGGTCATTTTTTTTTCTCTGGTCTAATTTTTGACACAATAAAATTATAATATGGAAATAATGAAATTAAATGTCAACATTAAATGAATAATGGAATGAAAAATAATAAACATTAATTTTATGTAGGATAAAGTTTTAAGATTTTACAACTAAAGAAATGTTGAATGAGTAATTTTTCGGTACTCACAGAGCACGGAAAATAGTATTCTTTCCTCTCACATTCATAGCGGGATTTACTCATTAAATTCATGGCAGAATCCATTATAAATGTGAGAGGAGAGAGTATCATTTATCCATGCTCAATGAGTACCTAAGAATTTTTCATATTGAACAGAGATTAATTTTGGTTTTCATAATTTTTTTGCTGGGAATATTATGCTTTGGAAACCCTGACTTTGCTTTGAGGTTTCCCGCATCCTCTCCTTTCCCTTCGTCAACTTTCCTATTTCCTTCAATCCAATTCTCTCTTCTTCTTCTTCTCTCTTTGAAGCCACCATAACTTGATTCCACAGTAAAATTTCACTTTATCTAAACTAAATCACCTCAAAATTTCACTACGTGGAAAACTTGATTTCTCTCATAAAACAAAAGACACACCTTGAATCACAAAAAAGAAGAAAAATCTTTAAAATTTTATCAATGAAATAACTTGATGCCTAGTGGATTACCACTTTCAATTTATTTAGAAAAACCTGAAAGAAATCTTAAGTGAACACGGAAAAAATAGAGAAATCCTAATTTGGATTAAGAACTCAAAAAAAAAAAAAAAAAAAAAATCATCAAACAAATATTCATAAGTAGATCATAGTTTATACCTTATAATATAAAAACTCAATATTTACTCACATAATCTTAGAAAAAAAATCTCTTCTTCTCAAAAAAAAAAAAAAAAAAAACTCTAAAAATAGAAAAATAAAATCGTATTTGTGCGCACCAAAAACTCAAACCCGTTGGGCTGGGCCTCACTTGGACTCACAACTTATTTGTACGGTGGGCTTGGATTTCCCACAATGGGTCGTTCTAAACACCAAGGCTCAACTGTGGCGCTTTCCTCTTCTCGGGGACCTGACCCAATTCCTTACTCTGCTCTCTCTGCTTACACTCTTCCTTCCCCCAATTCACCAACCCCCCTCTTCTCAAAACTTCTTGTATTTATAGCTCATAGTTTAGTGGAGAGCCATAATTACTTGCCAGTAGGTGCAACCGGCGGTCCAGTACTATTGACTATAAGTGGGTGGTTAGGTGGGAGTGGGAAGCGGTGACGGTGGCGTTGGAACTTGGTTCCCACTTCCACGATAGTTCTCGGCAGCGGTGCCTCCCCGAGGCAAGGCCGGGTAGGTATAGGGCGGGATTTACCGCGAGTATATTATCAATCAATGCTCGGTAAGGTATCGCCGATAAATGACGAAGATGCCAGGCTTGGGCCAGCAACACGCGTGGCCCGGGGGTGGGCCGCGAGGCAGAGGGAGGCTGGCCTTATGGGCCCTATACCCAGGCCAGGGTCCAAGGCCCAATATAGGACGCGGTGCAGGGGCCGTACAGTATTCTAAAAATTAAATAAGAAATATAATAAACACCAAAAATTGAATCTTATATTACGACCATTTGAGGAAAAAATAAAAAGGGACACAATTTGACTACAAACTTGGTTGTAGTTAATGGCTATAACTCTAACTAAAAATTTAACATTAAGATTTATTTTGAAAATCTAATTATTAGATTACATGTTATTTATGTTTTTTTTACACACGTGTCAAATTTGGTGTCAATCAGATATTATTTACTATTCGATCCATAAACTTAAATTATTTTATGAATAACTTTAGACTATAAAAATTTGAAATTTAAACATTTGATTGATGACCTAGCTATTGATTTTACATATATCAACTTATCTTTTATGCATAATTTAAACTTGAAATTTACAAACATAATTTCGGTTCATACAAGATTGTGAAGAAAATAACAAAGGTGGGAAAGTCAAAACAATATTTATTTTAATTAATTTTGCAAGTCAATTGTAAGCCCTAGTATTTAATTATGGTTTTTAATATTTTATCTAAAGTATATTTTTAACAAGACAATTCTATGCCGCTTAGAATTAAGGTTTAGACTGTTTAATTTAGTATTCCTATATAAGCTAAATGTTGTACTCCAATCAACCATGGATGACAAATCTAGCCAATTATAGGTGCCAAATCCTAGTCATTTCCTTTCCCTTGGTGCTGACTTTAAGCAAGTCTAGGTGCTGACTCCAATGTCTTGTCCTTTGCTTTTTCATTGTTAATTCTTCTAGTTGTACTGCATCAATAAGTGCCAATGCTTATGTACCATCAAACATAGGCATTAGTGACATGGTTAGAGCAATAGCACAAATCCGTGCAAAATAGAAAAAGTTACAAATTTTACAATTTTTACACATTTTTGTTCAAAAACTACTCACATCAGTCTGTCTAAAACACTATTTATATGCAAAATTGCTACAATAACCATGCATATATGCACGGTTACTGTAGCTTTGTATATGATTATTTTTTTCTCTCTCCTCTCCCTTGCCTTGTCAGACGCTCTCTCACCCACTCTTCAATGCCAAGAAAAAGAAGAAGAAGAAGAAGCCGAAGCCGACCACCAACATCCATCCACCATCACAAATAAACAACAACCACCACCACCACCACAACCAACCCATTACAACATCAATTTAATCAAAACACAATCAACCCAAAATTAATGAAAATCATCACAAACCCAACTTACAATCAACTCAAATCAAAATCAACTCAAAATAAAACACAACAGAAAACCCATTTGGCAAAATACAAATCAACCTAAAACCCAAGTTTGCCGCCACCATAAGAGAGAGAGAGTGTGAGTGTATTGAGCCATGGAGGCTTGGTAGAGAGATTTTTTTTAGATTTGAAGAGAGCACCAATTTGATAGAGAAAGAGAGGGGGAGAAAGAGAATTTTTTTATTTATTTTTTTTTTAGAAATGAAAAAGAAGAAGAAAGAAAGAAAGAATAGCAAAAGAAAAAGAAAAAGAAGAAAAATAGTAGAAGAAGAAAGAAGGAGAAGAAGAAAGAAGAAAGTAGAAAGAAGAAGGAGAAAAGGAAAGAGAGAGAGTGTTCAGAGAAGTGGTGTTTGATAAGGTGGTGGGACCGTGTATGTGTAAGGGAAAAAAAAAGGTGAAAAAGTATTATTTTAATAAAAGATGGTGTATTATAGATAATCTAATGCGGGTATTTTTGCAAATTGATTGTGTAAAATAGAAAAAGTAGGCTTTTAGTATAAAATAGAAGGAAACTTTTACACTTACTGATGTTGTTGCTCTTAATGTCAAAAATTATGCACAATCTATTTTTTTTATTTATAAAGTTTCAATCTATGGCGTTTGCTTCTGATAATTGTACTCTTTATCATCAGATCAAAACACCAATCGGTTTTGTATATAGGCGAAGATTGAATCTTAGATTTATTATTCAACTATCAGAAACTTTACAAGTTTGAGGTAGCTAAAACACACGATATAATCTATTCTTTGATTGCCATCAAACCATAACATAAAGGAAGAAATCGAAGATGTATTTTATAATCAAATTGCTTTAGCAAGAGGTGGTGGGCACTATTAATGAACGAGCAATGCTAGGACCACATAATTGTACACAATTTTGGCCACAACTCACCACATGACGAGTTGTGAGTAGCAGAGGTGTCTCACTCTTCAACATTTCAATTATGAAGTTCATAAGCGCCATCACTCTTCTTTCTTTCTAGTGTTGAGATTTTCCAAGCAGTGGTGAGATGATGGGGAATGTAATGAGTAGCCCCCTTTAAAGATTTATAATTAAGAAGCAGTGTTTCTAGTGCTCAATTATTAATGTGAGATGTTTTGGATGATGGAGAGATCCTCAGTCAGTTTAAAGTGAAATTGAGTCTTATTTTAATGTCTGTATATATATATATATATATATATTTTTTTTTTTTTTTGCTGCAGGATCAATTTTAATAGACTTTTACCGTAATAGGGACATTTTGGTATTTCATATTTTGTGCTTTCAGTCTTATTCCTCTTTGGTTTAGTGGTTCTTTAATATTCCTAATTTCCTTAGGGATAATTATTTAGGAATTTAGTCTTTCTACGAAAGAATTTCCTAATAGCCTATGTATCGGCCAATAATAATGAGATTAATTTAACAAAATTCATGACATTTATTTTAACCTGAGGTAATGATTGTCTTCATCAACCTAACTGTGATTGTTAGGATAACCTAAGTATGATTACCTAATGTTTTATCTTTTTCTTTTTCTTTTTTCTTTAAGTGTGCATTTGCCAACAGTTGAAATTATATTTCAACTGTGTTTAGCGTTTTTTTGGGGTCTCACGACACTGTTCATGGGACCACCAAACTCAACAAAACGCACATACTGATATATTTTTGGGTCCCACAGCACTATTCATACATTTAAAAATTATTTTGCTATAGTGTTTTAAGCAATAAGTTTTTAGTTTTCAACAAATAAGTAGTATCCAAATAGACCCTAAGGCTATATTTTATTCATTATTTTAATTCCAAACAACCTTCAAACATATTCAAGATTCAATTTTTTATTACCAAAATCCTTAAACTTTAAACCTTCTATAAAACCCTTCAAGATCTCATTAAGAAATCTAATTTAGTGCTGAATTCCAAAAGATCCTACACCGGTGACCAAAAAAAAAAAAAATGGTACGAGTCATTTTAGAAATCAATGTTTCGAGTTCTGAATTACATCATAGGCTCTCAAGCCCATTGATTCTTTTCCGTCCTTTGTTTTTCTCCTCTCATATTTTTATCTTCCATTTAATATTCAATAATTACTTCTATAGATCTCAAGCTACTCGCAAAGTTTACATCTCTTTTGAACAGAATATAAATTCAATTAGTTCCTGGAGTATGCTAAATATATTGTTTTACTTAGGTATAAATACGATGTTTATGATCGCATTTGGCGGCCCTATAATTACGAAGAGTGGACAGGTCTTAGTACCTCGCTTACCATTGAATCCCGAAGTTCCAATCCTTATCGGCCACCATCTGTTGTCATGAGTACTGCTGCCACACCAATTAATGATAGTGCTCCCTTGGTCTTTCACTTGGAGCCAGAGGGTGCAACTTCAAAATATTATATCTACATGCACTTTGCCGAAGTTGTAAAGCTAAAAGCCAACCAGTCCAGATCATTCAACGTTATACTAAATGGGAAGCACTGGTATGGACCTTATGTTCCAGAGTATTTGTGGACATTCACTATGTATAGCACGAATGCATTGACTAGTACTGGAGGAAAATATGTTTTTTCACTCGTGAAAACTGAAAATTCAACACTT
>JAFHAW010000219.1:0-13049 GCA_019022515.1 Quercus aquifolioides
GTGATATTTTTGGACATTTTAACAAACACTTAGCATGCACAAATGCAATTCTAACATGAATAATGCATGAACATGGGAAAATCTACCCTTAATACATGGTAAAATGCCACAAATGGGCCAACAAAGATGCAGAAACACCAAATGGGACAAAGCCTAATCAAGAATTTGACAATAATTCACCCAATTTGAAGAACAACCCAAAAATTCGAAAATACCCAAATATCAAAGCCCTAACAAACAAATCTGCATAATATAAGCAAAAACGAAAAAAGAAATGTTTAAGAAACATACCTTGTGAAGGAAAATGTAGAGAAAATTGCTTGGATTGAAAAGGGTTGAATGGAATAGTGATTTGGGTGAGAGAGGTTCAAAGGAGTATATGCAAGGGAAGTGTTTGTGATTTGAAAAACTGTCATATCAGCAATATAAAACTGAAAACACGCGTTTTTCGCGGGTTAGAGAGTAGCGAGACACCCGTGAGACAACCGCGAAAAACACTACTGAAGCACAAAAGCTGTCGCGAGAAGCTTTAATTCGCGAAGAAGTCGCGAGACAATCGTGAGAGTTTCTGTCTGAATTTTGATAAAATCCAATTTTTGGCCAAACAGCATTTCGCGAGAAGCTGTTGGTCGCGAGACAGTCGCGATACAGTCGCGAAAGTTTCTGTGTGACAAGATGAAAACTTATTTCCCTCAAGCCCTTTTCGTGGGAAGCTCTAAGTCGCGAGCTTCTCGCGAAACACCCCCTGAGCTAGTTTTTGAAGAAAAACACAAAAATGCATTTTGAACAAAAACAAAAGACATGAAAGTATAAAATCACTTTCAAAAACAAATAAAACACTCAAAAATCTTTTTGGGTTTGATCAACCAGTTCTTGAGCATACACATCACATTTGAACAAGTACAATCACATAAATGAGATAGGCATTGATTAAATCAAAGACTTGTGTGCTGTGTGTGAGTATCTAATGTGGAATAGTCTATAGACTAGAGCGAAGCTTCAATGATCAATTCAATCAAGTCATACACAACTGATACGAAATCCAGTGGACTATCTCCATTATAGAAATGAGTATATATGACCTCCCACACATTGAATACAAAACTTAGAAGCTTTTCATTTGGCTTCTGCTTAAAGCATAACAATTGGTCCAATTTATTTTGTTTGGACAAGAACATCTCATTTTGAGATTGGTGTTTGAAATTTATGATATTTCAACATTAATGATTAGCCTTTGGCTTTTTGAGCACCATAAAAAGAAACAGTAAGAAGAGTCGCTTTCCCTTTTTCCTAGTCAAATACTAGTGTGTGCGACAGGCTTTTGCAGCTTAATATCTCTTTTCATTTGGAGATTTACATTTGGTGAGCTCTTTTTGCAAAAACATAAAAATAAAGTGGGAAGAGATATAGACACAAGTCTATGCAAGTATCAAGACCAAACAAGACTATTGACCAATCATTCATGACAAGCTTGAAGATCTATTTACAACAGTCACACATAGTGTTCAAGATTTTTCCCACAAAGAATAAAGTGCATATAAGACAAGCCACGATCGTAAATGCACCACGCCATAAGTACGAAGGTACTAGGCCAAACTCACATGTGACATACACAAAACAAGTGATCAAACTTTTGAGATTTTTCAATTTTTATGGGTTTTTGAATTTTTTGAACACACCCAAAACAGAGCACGACAAGTAAGATCAACAACAACAACAAAAAAACAAAAAAAAACAGCTGGTACAAACCAACCGGATAAAATAACAACAGCAAAAGGAAAGCAATGCATGAAATGATGCAACAGCAAATGTCCCTAAACATTGAAAGAATTTATGCATGGACATGTTATAATGCTTATGCATGAGTACCCCTCTTCACCCACACATCACGTGCGTTTGGGGTGATATCCTTGACAGATTGGGTACGAGAGTTTGGACTTTCAAACCTTCTAGTGAAACTCTCCAAGCAAGTGGTGAAGGCACCGATCATTTTCATCACATCTGTCATGCCGGGATCACGATTTTGACTTCTTGGTTGCTCACCACCCCAAGATCTCATGTCATTTCTTCTTCCTCGTGACCGAGGTGCGCTTGCATTGTTGTCTGATCTCAGCTTTTGACAATTGGGTTTGGTATGTGCTTGCAATCCGCAATAATGACACACATAATCTGTTTTGGGACTCTGTTGTGATCTTGGGAGAGATCTTCCTCTAGTTTCATGTCTAGCCATAGACTGATTTCGGGGCTTATTCACCGTTCGTTGCTCAGCCAGATTCTCCCTTTTTACATCCTCATCTTTCTCAGGAATGGGTTCTTCAACAACCGTCTCGTTTGCCTTTACAAACTTTACTCCTTTGGTGACTTTGGCTGATGAGCAGCTTCCTCCGGTGTATCCCAACCCGGACTTGTCTGAAGAAGGTTTTTGAGATGATATAACATCTTATAACTTCTGAGAGGAGACTCTCTCTATCTTAGCTTGAGCTTGCACAACCTCTTGCTCAAGAAATCTCGCCTTCGTATATGCTTCAGACAGCTCACCATTTAGTGTTTCAATCTCACACTTAGCCTCTTTATATCTGATCAAGAGACTTCTGTAATCTTCCTCGATTTTCTTCATTTTCCTTACAGCTGCCTTGGCTACTCTGGAATACTCTCCCGACTTCTCAAGTAGTAAGGAGTAATTTTCTTGAAGATTAGTTGTATTCTCTTCCTTTTCAGCATTTGATTCTTCCACAATCCCAATAGAGTTTGAATCAGAATGCTCACCAAGCTCCTTCACAAGTGCACCCAAATCATCCGATGACTCCACATGAGCAATGGTCATGAAGGCGGAGTAGTTTCCCTCTCCATCATAGCTTTCTTCCGAATCAGAATCAGAAGAATCTGAATCATTGAGCGTCGTGGCATAAGCCTTGCCTTTTCCTCTCAAAAAATTTGGACACTCCTTCTTTAAATGTCCATGGCCATTGCACTCATAGCACACAATATCTGAAGAAGGTTGAGAATCCTTCCCTTCTTTCCTCGTAAACTCTTTCCTATCACCTCTTGAAGATGTAAATTTCCCTCTATTGAATGGTTTTCCACTGTTCTTCATTTTCAAGAATTTTCGGAAGTTTTTCGCAAGATATACTACTTCTTTTTCCACTCCATCTTCTTTGGAAGGATCATCCATTCTCTTGGTGATGGTTTTAAGAGCAAGCGATTTACTCGTCTTGTGGGAAGGTAGTCCAAGCTCATACGTTTGGAGTGACCCAATGAGCTCTTGGATCTTAATTTCATCCAAATCCTTGCTTTCCTCAATGGCTGTGACTTTTGCCCGAAAGCTCTCCGGTAAGGACCTCAAAAATTTTCTCACCACCTTAGTATCTTCAATCTTCTCCCCAAGATTGAGTTTAGCAATTACAATTTCATTGAGCTTCCCATAGAATGAATCAAATGGTTCATCATCCCCCATCTTGAGCTCTTCAAATTTGGTGGTAAGCATCTGAAGCTGTGTCCTTAACTTTCTTCGTACCCTCATATGTCGCCTCCAAAATCTCCCAAGCTTCCTTGGCTACCGTCATATGAGAGATCCTGTGGAATTCATCAGGAGACACACCACAAAAAATAGCATTTAACGCTTTACTATTAGCATTGGCTGCTGCGAAAGCTGCCTTATCCCAAGTGGACTTAGGATCAGTTGGCTTGGTCCAACCAATCTCAACCGCATCCCAAACGGTATCATCTATAGAGCATAAAAATGCTCTCATTCTTACTTTCCAGAAGGCATAATTGTTCCCATCGAAAAATGGTGGAACAGTGAGCGATTGAGACCGGTCCATCTCAAATAGGGTCAAGGATCACACTTAGGTATTTGAACCACAGCGAGTGTACCCGCTCTGATACCAATTGAAAGCTCGAAAATGTGTTGAAAACACAAGAGCAATTTAGACCCCCCAATTAAAGTTACGGCTCGATAGTTTTTACACTAACTTACTACAAAGTGCGGAATAGTGTAAATGCGAGCGGATAAGCAAATAAGCTACTCTAATCCATAAACTAAGCAACACAGCAGTATAATGGAATATAAAAGAGTAGGGAAGAAAGATGCAAACACAGAAAACACCAAGACGTGTTTTCGAAGAGGAAACCGAAGAACTCGGCGAAAAACCTCTCCGCCCCCTCCAAGCGGAAATCGAACCACTAGACAATCAGTTGGGATACATGGGTTAGTAAGAGACCCACCAAGCCTAATCTATCCGATGCACCTAAGCCCTCCAAGCTCCTACTTCAACAAGGCTTCTCGGAACCATGTCTTGTCTAGCTCTCCGGATCCCGCAACAAGCTCCATGTTGCATCTGCCATTCCAGGCTTCTTCCAATGCTTCCCAGCAACACCAAAACGTCACTCAACTCACTCAAAGGGTGAAGTAAGTGCTTGGGCTATCAACCTCTCAATGGTATGGAAATGGAGAGGGAAGGGTTGAGGAAATACCACAAGCAAGTGTATAGAGAAAGGTGGGGATGACAATCTCTAATTTCCAATGGGTTTGGCTAGGGTTTTCTCTCTAAAGTATTTCTCAACATTTGTGGGTAATGAGGGTATATATAGGATAGGTACAAAAAGAGTGAGTCAGTCAGTACAGGCTGGCAGAACAGAATGTCTCGCAAGTGTCTCGCGGGAAGGCCTTACCCGCGAGATACTCGCGAGACACAGTTGTCTCCATCCTGGCCTGACTCTTCACATTCCAGCACGTGCAAGACACATGTTTCACTTCGCGGGAAGCTAAGTCGCGACATACCTGCGAGAATCCTTCAGCCTCCAAATGCTTGAGTCTTCACACATTCTCTCTATCACACACCCTTACAACAAATCCCACAAACAATACAGGGTATGAACAATTGAAAGTGATTACAATCAAATTTGGCACGGAATAAAAGCCAACAATAAACATAGTTGTAAATAATAACTTTACAGTGCGTAATGTCTAGATTCGCAGAGAAATGGAATATCCTAAATTACGTAAATTCAACAGGAAATTGTGTACATTATATGTATAGAATATCTGGTTTTGCGAAGAAACTGAATATCCAAAATTTCATAAATTAAGTGGCAAATTGTGTACATTATATGTGCAAATTTTCTGGACTTTCTGAGAAAGTGATTATCCAGAAGTACATAAATTCATCGGGAAATTGTATTCATTAAATGTACGGAATGTCCAGATTTGCAGAGAAACTGAATATCTAGAACTGTGCAAATTCAACGGGAAATTGTGAACATTATATGTACAGAATGTCTGGTTTTACTAAGAAACTGAATATCCAGAATTTCGTAAATACAGCGGCAAATTGTGCACATTATAGGTTCAGATTGTTTGGACTTTCTGACAAATTGAATATCTAGAAGTGCTTAAAATCAACGGGAAATTTTGTGCATTATATGTACGAAATGTTTGGGTTTGTGGAGAAATTGAATATCCAGAAATTTGAAAATTGAACAGGAAATTGTATACATTATATGTACAAAATGTCTGGATTTGCGGTGAAATTGAATATCCAGAACTGTGTAAATTCAACAGGAAATTGTGTGCACTATATATGTACGGAGTGTCTAGATTTACAGAAAAATTGAATATCCAGAACCACCTAAATTTAACGGGAAATTGTGTACATTGTATGTAAGGAAGGTCTGGTTTTGTGGAGAAATTGAATATCTAGAATTTCACAAATTCAGCGGAAAATTGGGTACATTATATATGTATGGAATGTCTAGATTTGCAGAGAAATTGAATATCCAGAACTGGGTAAATTCAAAGACAAATTGTGTACATTATATGTACGGAATGTCTGGGTTTGCAGAAAAATTGAATACCAAGAATTGCGTAAATTTAGCAGAAAAGTGTGTACACCATATATGTACGGAATGTTTGGATTTGCAGAAAAATTGAATATCGAGAACTGTGTAAATTCAACGGAAAATTGTGTATATTATATGTGCGGAATGTTTAGATATGCAGAGAATTTGAATATCCTGAACTGCGCAAATTTAACGAGAAATTGTGTACATTATATGTACAGAATGTCAAGATTTGCAGAGAAATTGAACATCCAGAACTATGTAAATTCAACGGGACATTGTGTACATTATATGTACGGAATGTCTTGTTTTGTGTCAAAAGTGAATGCATAGAATTTCAAAAATTCAGCGGCAAATTGTGTACGTTCTATCTGCTGATTGCCTGGACTTTTCGAGAAATTGAATATCTAGAAGTGCATAAAATCAACGGGAAATTATGTACATTATATGTACGGAATGTCTGGATTTGCAGAGAAATTGAATATCCCGAACTGCGTAAATTCAACGGGAAATTGTGTAAACTATACATGTACGGAATGTCTGAATTTTCAGAGAAATTGAATATCCAGAATAGCGTAAATTCAATGGGAAATTGTGTATATTATATGTGCAAAATGTCTAGATTTGCAGAGAATTTGAATATCCTGAACAGCATAAATTCAACGAAAAATTGTGTACATTATATGTACGAAATGTCTAGATTTGCAGAGAATTTGAACATCTAAAACTATGTAAATTGAAAGGGAAATTGTGTATGTTATATTTACGGAATGTTTGGTTTTGTGGAGAAATGGAATATCTTCAATTTCATAAATTCAGCGAAAAATTGGGTACATTATATATGTATGGAATGTCTGGATTTCCTGAGAAATTGAATATCCAGAATTGGGTAAATTCAACAGGAAATTGGGTACATTATATGTACGAAACGTCTGGGTTTGCAGAAAAATTGAATATCAAGAACTGCGTAAATTCAACAGAAAATTGTATACACCATATATGTACGGAATGTCCGGATTAGCAGAAAAATTGAATATCCAGAACTGTGTAAATTCAACAGGAAATTGTGTATATTATATGTGCCGAATGTCTAGATTTGCAGTGAATTTGAATATCCTGAACTGCGTAAATTCAACGAGAAATTATGTACATTATATGTACGGAATGTCAAGATTTGCAGAGAAATTGAACATCTGGAACTATGTAAATTCAAAGGGAAATTGTGTACATTATAAGTACTGAATGTCTGGTTTTGCGCAAAAATTGAATATATAGAATTTCATAAATTCAGCGGCAAATTGTGTGCATTATTTCTGCAGATTGCCTGAACTTTCTGAGAAATTGAATGGCTAGAAGTGCATAAAATCAATGAAAAATTGTGTACATTATATTTACGGAATGTCTTGGATTGCAGAGAAATTGGATATCCAAAAGTGCGTAAATTTAACGGGAAATTGTGCACATTATATGTACGGAATGTCTAGGTTTACAGAGTAATTGAATATCCAGAACTATGTAAATTCAACAGGAAATTCTGTACATGTACGGAATGTTTGGATTTGCAGAAAAATTGAATATCCAGAATGGCGTAAAGTCAACGGGAAATTGTGTATACTATATATGTATGGAATGTCTGGATTTACTGAAAAATTGAATATCCAGAACCACCTAAATTTAACGGGAAATTGTGTACATTGTATGTAAGGAATGTCTGGTTTTGTGGAGAAATTGAATATCTAGAATTTCATAAATTCAGCGAAAAATTGGGTACATTATATATGTATGGAATGTCTGGATTTGTAAAGAAATTGAATATCCAGAACTAGGTAAACACAACAGGAAATTGTGTGTATTATATATACGGAATGTCTGGGTTTTCAGAAAAATTGAATATCAAGAACTGCGTAAATTCAACGGAAAATTGTGTACACCATATATGTCCTGAAAGTCTAGATTTGTAGAAAAATTGAATATCGAGAACTGCGTAAATTCAACGGAAAATTGTGTATATTATATGTGCGGGATGTCTAGATATGCAGAGAATTTGAATATCTTGAACTGCGTAAATTCAACGAGAAATTGTGTACATTATATGTACGGAATGTCAAGATTTGCAGAGAAATTGAACATCCAGAACTATGTAAATTCAACGGGACATTGTGTACATTATATATATGGAATGTCATGTTTTGCGCCAAAAGTGAATGCATAGAATTTGAGAAATTCTGCAGCAAATTGCGTACATTATATCTGCTGATTGCCTTGGCTTTCGGAGAAATTGAATATCTAAAAGTGCATAAAATCAACGGGATATTGTGTACATTATATGTACGGAAGTGCGTAAATTCAACGGGAAATTGTGTACATTATAATTACGGAATGTCTAGATTTGCAGTGAAATTGAATATCCCAAACTGTGTAAATTCAACGGGAAATTGTGTACACTATACACGTATGGAATGTCTAGATTTGCAAAGAAATTGAATATCCATAACAGCGTAAATTCAATGGGAAATTGTGTATATTATATGTGCGAAATGTCTAGATTCGCAGAGAATTTGAATATCTTGAATAGCGTAAATTCAACGAAAAATTGTGTACATTATATGTACGAAATGTCTAGATTTGTAGAGAATTTGAACATTTAAAACTATGTAAATTCAAAGGGAAATTGTGTACGTTATATGTACGGAATGTCTGGTTTTGTGGAGAAATTGAATATCCAAAACTGGGTCAATTCAACGGCAAATTGTGTATATTATGAAAAATTGAATATCAAGAACTGCGTAAATTCAACAGGAAATTGTGTACATTGTATGCAAGGAATGTCTAGTTTTGTGGAGAAATTGAATATCTAGAATTTCATAAATTTGGAGAAAAATTGGGTACATTATATATGTATGGAATGTCTACATCTGCAGAGAAATTGAATATCTTGAAGTGCATAAATTAAACCGGAAATTGTGTACATTATATGTACAGAATATTTGTATTTGCCGAGAAATTGAACATCCAGAACTGCGTAAATTCAACGGGAAATTATGTACACTATACATGCACGGAATGTCTAGATTTGCAGAAAAATTGAATATCCAGAGCTGCGTAAATTCAACGGAAATTGTGTGCACCATATATGTACGGAATGTCTAGATTTACAGAGAAATTGAATATCCTAAAGTGCATAAATTAAACGGGAAATTGTGTACATTATATGTACGGAATGTCTATATTTGCAGAGAAATTTAATATCCAGAACTTCGTAAATTCAACGGGAAATTGTGCACACTATACATGTACGTAATGTCTGCATTTGCAGAGAAATTGAATATCCAGGACTGCGTAAATTTAACGGGAAATTGTGTGCACTATATATGTAGGGAATGTCTGGATTTACAGAAAAATTGAATATCCAGAACTACGTAAATTCAAAAGGAAATTGTGTACATTGTATGCAAGGAATGTCTGGTTTTGTAAAGAAATTGAATATCTAGAATTTCGTAAATTCAGCGAAAAATTGGGTACATTATATATGTAAGGAATGTCTGGATTTGCAGTCAAATTGAATATCCAGACCAAGGCAAATTCAACCGGAAATTGTGTATATTATATATACGGAATGTCTGGGTTTGCAGAATAATTGAATATCCAGAACAGTGTAAATTCAACGGGAAATTGTGTATATTATATGTGCAGAATTTCTAGATTTGCAGAGAATTTGAATATCCTGAACTGCGTAAGTTCAACAAGAAATTGTGTACATTATATGTATGGAATGTCTAGATTTGGAGAGAAATTGAACATCTAGAACTATGTAAATTCAACGGGAAATTGTGTACATTATGTTACGAAATGTCTTGTTTTGCGCAAAAATTGAATATATAGAATTTTATAAATTCAGCGGCAAATTGTGTACATTATATCGGCAGATTGCCTGGACATTCTGTGAAATTGAATATCTAGAAGTCCATAATATCAACGGGAAATTATGTACATTATATGTACGGAATGTCTCGATTTGCAGAGAAATTGAATATCCAGAAGTGCGTAAATTTAACGGGAAATTGTGTAAATTATATGTACGGAATGTCTGGATTTGCAAAGAAATTGAATATCCAGAACTGCGTAAATTCTACGGGAAATTGTGCACACTATAAATGTACAGAATATTTGGATTTACAAAAAAATTGAATATCCAGAACTTACTAAATTCAACGGGAAATTGTGTACACTATACATGTACGGAATGTCTGGATTTGTAGAGAAATTGAATATCAAGAACTGTGTAAATTCAACGGGAAATTTTGTACATTTTATATGTATGGAATGTCTGGATTTGTAGAGAAATTGAATATCCAGAACTACGTAAATTCAACGGGAAATTGTGTACATTGTATGCAAGGAATGTCTGGTTTTGTGGAGAAATTGAATTTGGCGAAAAATTGGGTACATTATATATGTATGGAATGTCTGCATCTGCAGAGAAATTGAATATCTTAAAGTGAGTAAATTAAACCGGAAATTGTGTACATTATATGTACGAAGATTTGTATTTGCAGAGAAATTGAACGTCCAGAATTGCGTAAATTCAACGGGAAATTCTGTACACTATACATGTACGGAATGTCTGGATTTGCAGAAAAATTGAATATCCAGAACTGCGTAAATTCAACGGAAATTGTGTGCACTATATATATACGGAATGTTTGGATTTGCAAAGAAATTAAATATCCAGAACTGCGTAAATTCTACGTGAAATTGTGTGCACTATATATGTACGAAATGTCTGCATTTATGGAAAAATTGTATATCTAGAACTTCGTAAATTTAACGGGAAATTGTGTACGCCACATATGTACGGAATGTCTAGATTTGCTGAGAAATTGAATATCCTAAAGTGCATAAATTAAACGGGAAATTGTGTACATTATATGTACGAAATGTCTATATTTGCAGAGAAATTTAATACCCAGAGCTTCGTAAATTCAACAGGAAATTGTGCACACTATACATGTAGGGAATGTATGGATTTGCTGAGAAATTGAATACCCAAACTGCGTAAATTCAACGGGAAATTCTGTGAACTATATATGTGGGGAATGTATGGATTTACAGAAAAATTGAATATCCAGAACTACGTAAATTAAATGGGAAATTGTGTACATTGTATGCAAGGAATGTCTGGTTGTGTGAAGAAATTGAATATCTAGAATTTCGTAAATTCAGCGAAAAATTGGGTACATTATATATGTAAGAAATGTCTGGATTTGCAGTGAAATTGAATATCTAGACCTAGGCAAATTCAACGGGAAATTGTGTATATTATATATACGGAATGTCTGGGTTTGCAGAATAATTGAATATCCAGAACAGTGTAAATTCAACGGGAAATTGTGAATCTTATATGTGCGGAATGTCTAGATTTGCAGAGAATTTGAATATCCTGAACTGCGTAAGTTCAACGAGAAGTTGTGTACATTATATGTACAGAATGTCTAGATTTGGAGAGAAATTGAACATCTAGAACTATGTAAATTCAACGGGAAATTGTGTACATTATGTTTACGGAATGTCTTGTTTTGCGCAAAAATTGAATATATAGAATTTTATAAATTCAGCGGCAAATTGTGTACATTATATCTGCAGATTGGCTGGACTTTTCTGAGAAATTGAATATCTAGAAGTCTATAATATCAATGGGAAATTATGTACATTATATGTACGAAATGTCTCGATTTGCAGTGAAATTGAATATCCAGAAGTGCGTAAATTTAACAGGAAATTGTGTAAATTATATGTACGGAATGTCTGGATTTGCAAAGAAATTGAATATCCAGAACTGCATAAATTCTACGAGAAATTGTGCACACTATAATTGTACAGAATGTTTGGATTTACAAAAAAATTGAAAATCCAGAACTTTGTAAATTCAACGGGAAATTGAGTACACTACACATGTACGGAATGTCTGCATTTGCAGAGATATTGAATATCAAGAACTGCGTAATTCAACGGGAAATTGTGTACATTTTATATGTATGGAATGTCTGGATTTGTAGAGAAATTGAATATCTAGAACTACGTAAATTCAACGGGAAATTGTGAACATTGTATGCAAGGAATGTCTGGTTCTGTGGAGAAATTGAATATCTAGAATTTCATAAATTTGGCAAAAAATAGGGTGAATATCCTGAAGTACGTAAATTAAACCGGAGATTGTGTACATTATATGTACGGAATATTTGTATTTGCAAAGAAATTAAACATCCAGAACTGCGTAAATTCAACGGGAAATTATGTACACTATACATGCACGGAATGTCTGGATTTGCAGAAAAATTGAATATCCAGAACTGCGTAAATTCAACGGAAATTGTGTGCACTATATATGTACGGAATGTCTGGATGTGCAAAGATATTAAATATCCAGAACTACGTAAATTCTACGGGAAATTGTGTACACTATATATGTACGGAATGTTTGGATTTACAGAAATATTGAATATCCAGAACTTTCTAAATTCAACGGAAAATTGTCTACAGTATACATGTACAGAATGTCAGGATTTGCAAAGAAATTGAATATCCAGAGTCAACAGGAAATTGTGTACTTGTACGGAATGTCTGGATTTGCAAAGAAATTGAATATCCAGAACTGTGTAAATTCTACGGGAAATTGTGCACACTATATATGTACAGAATATTAGGATTTACAAAAAAATTGAATATCCTGAACTTCGTAAATTCAACGGGAAATTGTGTAAATATACATGTACGGAATGTCTAAATTTGCAGAGAAATTGAATATCTAGAACCGCGTAAATTCTACGGGAAATTGTGTACACTATATATGTACGGAATGTTTCGATTTACAGAAATATTGAATATCCAAAACTTCGAAAATTCAACGGGAAATTGTGTAAACTATACATGTACGGAATGTAAGGATTTGCAGAGAAATTGAATATCCAGAACTTCGAAAATTCAACGGGAAATTGTGTACACTATATGTACGGAATGTCTAGATTTGCAGAGAAAATGAATATTTGGAAGTGCGTAAATTTAACGGGAAATTGTGTAAATTATATGCACAGAATGTCTGGATTTGCAAAGAAATTTAATATCCAAGATTGAGTAAATTCAACAGGAAATTGTGTACAAGTATGGAATGTCTGGATTGGCAGAGAAATTGAATATCCAGAATAGAGTAAATT